>JAJOZX010000534.1:672500-792500 GCA_023014485.1 Bathynomus jamesi
TGAAGCTGTTGTATCGAAACAAATTGCTTTTACTCTCTCTGTAATTCCCCATTCATTCAGGCAGTTAAAGACGGCTTCAGCTTGTGCTTCTCCAGTTGAGTTTGGGATTTTGGGGACACCAAGCAGCTGTTCAACACCAGGTCCTGACACAAGTACTGGGAGACGATCAATGTGCTTGTGCGAGGTGAGGTCCTCCATCATCTTGCCATCCCAGTGGACTGTCATAGAACATTCTCCATGGAAATGCTCCTTAAGTTCTTTAGCATGACGAGCTCGGTTCTTATTTCGAAGGCGATGGATAGAATGTTGGTTTATGTTGTAATCTGAAGCGTCCAAACCAAAGCTTTTAGCTGCCTCTGCGAGGATAAATGTTGCCTTTCTAGAGGAAATTTGTGTACGATCCAGGGCAGCAGACATCTGAATAGTCATGATGTTTTTCATGCCTCGTTTTTTCTTAGATTTTGGTAAAGCACAAGCTCCTTTGGGCTCCTCCTCCTCATTCTCACTTTCATCAGTGTTGCTGGAAGATGTGGAAGAAGCCAGTACAACTTGACTAGTAGACGCCTCCATCAAAGATTCTGACTTTCTTTTTCTCTCTGCCTCAGCTTCCAACCGTTTGACTGCATTTTTTGTGCGGTGAAGATGTACAGTGTCCACACCACCGATTGAGCCAGGACGACCTTTTTGTCTTTGCAGTTGAAGGAACTCCCAGTCCTCACGATTCTTGATCAGCTTCTCAGCGTCTCCATGGGCGATGTCAAAGAGATCTTCCAATCGCTCTACAAAATCAGCCTCCTTGGTTTTATGGCTCTGGCTTGTTCTGGAAGCATGCTTCTTTAAGCAAGTCCATTCGTTAAAGAAATTCTCTAACTTCTTCATGGCACGAGGTTCCTGCTGAGTAGGAATATTGGCCTTATCCCAGATAACTATTGTGGCTCGAATAGATTGACGCAGAGCATCGCGGATTGTCATGTTTTTCTCTCTGTGGAGGTGCATAAAATAACCAAAAGCTTGCCTATATGGGGGCAGCTTTGAGCCTTTAATATCATCTACTGTAGATCCGAGCAAATAGAATGGTCTTCTTGTATTCATCTGCAAAATAAGAAAACAAAATATTAATGTAGTGTTATGGTTTTGTAGAGCAGGGCTAAATCACTGTTTTGACTTTTTTAAATTACAAAAAAAAAAAAAATTTGGTAGACATAAAGTTAATTTGGTCTATTTTATAAATCTAACGTATTTTTCTCAATTATTATTCCTATTATTTTTTAATCTAAGAAACAAGGAATAAATATTTTTGTAGTAGAAATTTATATTTTGCTATTTTATTGGAAATAGAAACAGTGGCGTCACTAGGGTTGGTGTCACCCAGTGCGGTAACTCATGGTGTCACCCCCCCCCCATGGACCTCCTCCCGTACCAGACCATACAGAATCCTTAGTAATGTTTTTTGTACTAATGTTACTCGTAAATCGTAATTCCCGTATATCACTGAATGTAATGGCAATAGTAGTGACATAAACAACTAGCAAAATTAAAATTACTCCTTTAAATTACAATATCATACGCACAGCCTAAATGTATTTACATTTACATAGTTTCATGTGGTTAAAGTGAAAATTCGGTAAGAAAACAATAGAATTCGAAGTAAAAACGTTTAAGAACTACATCAAAATTATGTTCATTTTAACGTTAAACTTTACCGTTACATGAGATACATTAATGGATTAGGTTTGCATAATCAATAACGGCCCAAATAATGTAGAAGTTGTAGACAAATGCATATGGAAATATACTCATAAATTTGAGGCTGCAACAACTGAGCGGAAGCCTTTTTTTATTTTTCTCCTTCTTTTCCTTTAATTACTTCATTCTCAAAAAAGTTATTGATATAGGTTCACAAATACTAATTACCACAATATTGTAGCTAAAACAACAGAAAATTTGACAAAATCAGCGACTATAAAAACACCAGCAGCAACGAAAACAACAGCGCGTGCTTGTAGAGCGTGCAGACGAAACCACGTGATTCGAAGCGTCATTGTAATTGGGTAATAATGACAGCTCTGACCGGAGCGCATTAGAAGGTTCAAAAAGTAAATTAGCATAGAGTTTTAGCCTTGTAGGTATATTGATACATGTAAGCTGGGCTTACGAAAAATGTTTTTGTTGTTATAACTAACTACAGGGATATTTTTATAAAAAATAATAAATTTCTGCTCAAACACTGCACAAAAACCCCCCGCACCCCTCTAGTGACGCCACTGATAGAAACACAGATCATGAAACACATGTCAGGTAAAATTTCCATTGAACTAAATTAAATTCTTTGTGACAAATAGCAACATTGTTTAAAACTTCATAATATGTGTATAAGAGCATAAATTCTAATTTTTTCATTAAATTCATTTTTTTTTCAAACACTAATAACAAAATCAGTATAAATAATTGTGAAAAATATAAATAACATAGTTTATTATCTGATAATAGCAAAAAAGAAGTATAGTGATACACAGTTACACACCTTTTACTTATGACAGCAGAACACTGAATGATGACAAATAAACAATTGCAACATAATCTGGAGCATTCTTGATGAAACATGTTTAAACAGGTTGATCTTGTCTTATCAAGCAATATTTTCAGCTACAAACTTGACAATTATCTCTAATATATTCATTTAATTGAATTCATCATAAATATGATGATTAATTAATTAAAAACATATGTTTAGTATACTTGACAACTGCTAGTAATTTCAAATATTAATTGCATAAATAATAGCTATATTTTATGAACTTTAATAAGCGGGGGCGACCTCTAAATATTGTTCAATCCAAAAAACATTTTATATGTGATGTTTTTTCAACCAATAGAACTGGTTGAGGGGGCGCAACCTAAACAAATCAACACTTCGAAAATAAGAGACACCCTAATATATATATATATATAAAACAAAACGTTCAATGGATATGGTACCCAAAGGGTGCGGTATCTTGGGTATCGTTTCCTATATATGTTACAATACACGTTCGTCCCCCTAAGTTCTTTCACGCCCCCGAGTTTCTGTGCCGAAAACTGTGGGTCCGTACAGTCAGTTGGGGTGGTTGGTCACCCTCATCTTGTAAGCTTACTAGCAACTTCAGCGAATCAAAGTTAACGATCCTTCGGTTCGCCTGGTTAAGCGAGATGCCTTTCGCTTTCACGATATATCTCTCTTCCCCCATCCTCATCCGTACCCAAAAAGTTTTGGGACCTGTTAATAAAAAAGAATCAGCGTAGGCAATATCTCCATACTCGTCCTTGATTTCATCAGTCAACTCTCCGAGGAATTCCCCAATATGTAGCATGTATTCACCTGTCCTCTCCGTGAATATCACACTATCTGTGTCTCCGTACAGAACCCTCCGCCCAAGAGAATGCAGTAGTCCCCAAAGTTTGAAGCGGCCGTATGCTGTTGTGAAACTGGCTATAGGTATGTTTGTAACACGTGATGTATCTGTACCCAATTCGATTCTGTTGTACTTCATTATGTACGTATTGCCCATATTCACGATCTCCATGACCTCTTTATCGGGAGCATTGGCGTAATCCCACACCTCGCTACAACTTTGGGCTAGATGGACGTTCCCCTTGTCTGTATTCTGATCAAATTTCCAGCAACGACTATTTAGGCACAACTTTGCACTAAAACGTTTGCCTGGGTTCTTTACAATTTGGGACCGTTCAAGTTGTATTCTTTCACGATAACGGTAGCGCTGAATATACGCCGATTTTTCATTTTTGGTCTCAACTCCTCGCGGATACCCTGATGCTTCTACCTTATCCTTCAAAAAGTGTTTATATATCGTGTGAAAAGGTTGGGGAGCTTCCGAAACCTCCATACCTCACATATCTTCAATATTCTGTAACCGTGACGAACGGCTAGGGCCAGCTCGGGACTTGTATATACGCCTCTGATCTTCCTCTGGTTGGACGTATGATTACAGGCCTCATTATTCCCCTCTGCGCACTTCACGCACAGGGGAAACATGAGTTAGTGGTCTATAACGAAGGGTAAGACTGGCTAGACTCGTGAGGGGGTAGTATATCTAGGAAAGAAAGTCCGAAATAGGTAATTTTCGTTCAAATTAGCTGAGAACTCTTCGATGGTGGGCAGGACAGGTCCCACCAGCTTTTCAGGTGCTCCTACGGGGTACGGATTGTTCTTCATCACGTAGGAGTATAAAATAAAGAACAGAAGTCGTAGTAATGGAGTTTGATGCCATCCGTAGGTGGGAAGTATAGTTTGAAGGGGTTTGTACGTCCACCGAACAAGCTATCACCGCATTTCAGAGGATCCAACATCATTGAACGTTTGATGGTGTTTATTTCTTCGCGGTACTACCCATCTGTCTCCATCCGTGCATCATATTCGTGCTCCAACATTATCTTGTGAGTGAACTGAGAGCTTATAAGCTGATCGCGGGTCCAGGTCCATGCAAGACTATCGGCAGGAGATCTATCATGGATATCTCCGACGATTCCGCACTCAGGGCGTGGGCATCCATGCCACCAGCAACCGTTAAAGGAGTACGCAGTCTTCTCACCAGTGACACGGTCTTCGCTTAGACCATCCACCCAAAATGCGCGCCCATTAATCTTAATGGCCACTTCCCCGTGTTGCGGGCATGTTTTATGTATACGCCGGTCTGTTGCTGCAGGTGTATGAGCCAGTACATAGCCTTATGCCCATAACTGCGTGGGTTATTTCTGTGAATGACGGATAAGGTGTCTTTAGGCATGAAGTTGTTCTTGAACACTGTAAAGCACAATGAGGCGATCGTGGTTGCGGTTTGTAGCGGGTTGCAGTTGAACCAGTTTCTGTACATCCTTCTTAAAGCATGGAAACATACTCTAAGTACGCGCACATCGTTCACGCAATAATGCTCACATTCATCCGCTATATTGTAAGGAATATATTCATTAAAACTGTTGTAGTAGCAGTCAAAATCTTCACGCTCACTAACACTCATGTTGGCATAGTTAAAGTAATGCTTGGGGGGTTGTGGGCCGACGTAATTTAAAGTGTCGCTCGTGCGGAAAGTGTAAGGGAAATACTCTTTTGAAACTTCGGCGGCCATCACCTTGAGTAGCGTGGATAATTTACAAGGTGTGAATAATAAAGTGTCTTTAAACTGAACATTGCCTTTTATCTGCATCTGTATAAGTTTGTTTCCTCTTTTCAAGTATCACCTGTAAATATCTTCGATGATCTCGTGTTCAAGCAGTTCCTTATAAAGGAATTGTATGTAAAATTTTGCACCGTTGTGGGCAAGAATATAGCCATTTTTTTTAACTTGTCCGCTGATTTGACAATATAGGACACAAAGAGTTTCACGGGGTTGTCGTGTGCACTCGTTTTAAAAACGTTTGTTCGTTTACCACATTTGTGACACTCATCACTCTCGACTTCAATGCATTCGTCGCATATAGTCTGGCTTACAAGTAGATGTGGGATAACCTCTTTGGTTTCAGCAACCGTATATGTTTCTATATCGTAGTATACAGTTATACAAGGTTTATGTTTAGGCTTAGCATCATTCATATAACATATATGCTTTACTCCATCGCCTTTTACTTTTCCTGACTCTTCTCAGCTTCAACTATACGACTTTCACACCTGGGGCTCTTACACTGCTCACATACCACGTGACAATCCTTACAATGTTTCAGTGTATCATCCGCAAACTCGAGACAACCCTTACACAAATCATGATGCCTTCCATAATTTCGACTTTTATCATAACTCGCGTAAAGGTCCCTTATATTATAGATGGGAAGATACGTTGACCTTGACAGCCCTAGAATAAGTAGGAGTCTTTACGATCTCTCACACTGCTTTTAAAAACAAACAGTCCTACGACGATCATCCATCCTAAATACAACTATACGAACATTCATTTCCTCTTCTACCCTTCTCAGCTCTTCAGGACCCATATTACAGTCAAACTCAAAGCTTGCAATATGAAGCCAGTATACGGACCAGACACGCTGCACAACCGTCGGCAGCCAAATTTTTCTGGCCCCCGTATTTAGTACAGTAAATATATGGGCTAAGGCTACTGCTATAAAGCCGCAACCACGATCGATGTTTATATGCCGTCTGTAAATAGCCTGATAATTGAATTTAAGAGTATACGGTGTGGCCGTATGACACGCAACTCGGAATGCCCGTGCAATATCTATCGTGAAGTTGTCCATGTTGAAGGTTGTACTACTTTGAGAGGCTTGCATTATACGACCCATAATATATTTTATATCTACAGCAGCCAAGCGTCTGTACGGTATTACTACCCAAAAATCATCTACATCCCCGTCATCTGACCCGAACCTGAAGGACAGCCTCGTCCTGACTTCACATCCTTCGCTGTTCTGAAGGGTAAACTAAAATACGCTAAACCGCGCCGTCATCCCTGCTCAACACCATTGCTATACATGGTTCGCGGGTCGACCCTGACTACATACCGGTTTCTAGTCAGGACTGAGGTCGGGGTAGCGGTGCGCACCAGCTTGAATGTAATACCATCCTCTACAGAACGAGAAGCTGGTGCTGTGGAGGATACGTCTGGAATTGAACAGGAAAAACGGGGCACATTTTTATTTGTGGAAGGAACTAATGTGGGGGTTGTGTCGTAAGACGTAGTGGGCTGGGGCTCTATTACTGGGAGTCTAACAACCGGCACACAACTGGCACGCTTTATACCTGACGTGGAAGGCGAATCATCATCAACTTCATCATGCCCTCGCTTTCTTCTAGAATTGTCGCGTGAGGGCGCTAGAGCTGGCGTTGGTGGGGGTTCATTCGCGGGGATGTAGCCTGTAGCCACAAATACAGTCATCGGAATCGTCTGTAATATCGAAGATGGAGACATGTTGCTAGCGCAGTACCTCATCCTCATTCACGGTTCTGAGGAAGAAGAGGAAAAAGAGGACTGTAGAATATAAGGAACATCACTAAAAATTTTATTATATTTTGTAAATGTTCCACTTAGGAGCGTGACGTGTTAGAGATAGATTCTATAGAAAAATTCAGGTTCACGAGCCCATCCACATGTATTATATCTGGCCCAACAGGATGTGGTAAAACAGTGTTTATGCTTAAAATCATTAAAGATAAGGTGGAGATGTTCTCAAAATTTGTGCATAAAGTCATATGGTGTTATTCGATATACCAGTCAGAGTTCAATGAGTGCCAAGATGATATTTTGTTCCACAAAGGTGTATATGAAGTTAATTCGTTAAAGGGAAATGAACATACAGTCATTGTAATTGAAGATCTCATGTTAGAAATGGATAAAACGTTTGCCGAATCATTTACAGTGTTCTTCCACAATCTTAACATAAGCGAATTCTTCATCAACCAGAATCTATTTTTCAAAAACAGATACATGCACGATATGTCGTTAAATACAAAATATCTAGTCTTATTCGCACAACGTAGAGATGTGTCACAAATTGGGGTATTAGCCAATCAAATGTTCCCGAATCAGCGTAAGGATTTTTTGGAAGTGTATAAAGAAGTACAAGTCAACGTCACGGATATTTGCTTTGTGACCTTCACCCACGAAACACGTTTAGGGTGATTCTAAGAACGAATATATTCCGAAACGAGCCTGAAACGGTGTATATATTCCAGAATGACAAAGAAGCTAGAGAATTACCATGAATTAATAAAATTCTATCATCGACTGCCCCGGGCATTGCAACAGATGTTTTTTAAAAATATTGACTCCGACATTTGAAAATGCATCTGTGAAATCTGTCTTAAATTTATAAAATGTAATGTACCAATGAAACCCCCTCAGAAGGCTCGGCTACGCTGTTATACTGTAAGAACATAATACGCACACTAGCTCGTAAAAGTCAAGCTGTCGGGAAGAAAAAACGATTTATGTACATACAAAGAGGGTTTCATTCCTCTCCATTTTATTTTCAGTTTTGTGGTCTTTACTGACTAGATTATTATAATGAAGAAAGTAGTAATGATTCCACACGTGGTGTATGCTTCACTGCAAAGCTCAAAGAGTCCAGATACGGTTCTAAAACCCCGTAAATCAGGCTTAAAAGAATGGAAAGCGAATTGTTAGCCCTATTAAACAGTGAAAAGTCACCTGATGAGAAAAGAGTCTTATACCAAGAACATCTGCAGAAATTTCTTCACGAGTACGAAAATTATAAGAATCCGACAGAGATCCCTGTAGTTATTAGGTAAAGGGCAGACGACGCTGAAGTTGGAGGCATAGGACCTTGGGTCGCGGCTAGAGATGACCATTCAAAGAATAACGGATCGCCCCCACAACATATCGAGCATGTATTAAAAAGCAGTCTCCCATATACATTGAGGAATAAACACTTAAGTCTTTATAATCTATTGAGTGAGGATCCCATTATACAGTGGACCGATACAGCTGAGGCCATTGTTGAAGGAACAACGGTACAGGGCTCGAATAGCGTTAACATCGTCCATGACATGGTGAGAAAGTGGGATAGGCCCTCACCATCAGAATGGAAGCATATTAAAGCAAGACTACAACAAATAAATGTCCCCAAAACATTGATAAGAAATCTGAACAGGTTAAAACACTTGGAGCAATTCTCCCATGTGACACAACTGAGCAAGCCATCACCCCCAGCGATGCCATCTCTGAAGAGGAGAAAGAAGAGGCCAAACAACAACGGTCAACCCTCCCCTCGTGCCTCTAAAATACGCAAATGGCTAACATATTAAGAAAACGCTGTAATGTCATTTCTAGCCCAACCTCCTACGGCGGCGTTGATAAACTGTACTGAGGTGTTTATAATGAAGGAGTAGGGAAAAAAGATGTTGAGAGGTTTATGTGGGAGTAGGATGCTTATACACCTCATAAGCCGGTGAGAAAAAGGTTTAAAACAGCCAAGTCAACAGCGGCCTCGATTGACTCTATTGGGTAAGGTGCCACATAAAAATCATTTTTTGATTTTTAGGACGGCCCTTTGTGGGATTGTTAGGTTGGGTGAAAAAGCCCTGAATATGAAATTTCAGCCAAATTGAAGGATATTTAGGGGTTCCGCATCGACCATCTCTGGCGTACCACGTGTCAGAAGCAATGAGTTTCTCCAATAAATGCAAAAAACTTCACTTTTTTCTACGTGAAGGTCAAAATATGAAAATAAAAACCCACTCTAATAGACAGAGTTTATTTCCACGACAGTTTCGACGCCCACTGGCATCCTCCTCGGGTGGATACAGAAACACGAATGAACCAAAACAAGAGGGAAAAACAGTCCAGGGACCGACCGTTAAGAAATTCGCACCTAGGTTAGATTCCCATTCTCCCGACACCGGAAGGGCATTTTCATTAAGTACATTCGCGCAAATTTAAAACTATCTTCCTCTTCTAAACATACAGATTTTATTATATTTTTTTACATAATTATTACATTTATTATTAAATTTATTACATTTAATATTGCATAATTATTTATTACAGAAATTATAAATTTATTATTACATTGGTTATTACATTATTGTTTATTATACAGAACTTATAAACCGAAAAACGAATGAAAAAAGCCGATTAGGAAACAATCCAGAAACCAATGAGAAATTCCCACCTAGGTTATATACCGTTCTCCCTACACTGGAAGGGCATTTTTATTACAGGGTCCGCTTATAAGTACATTCCCACAAATTAAAACTATCTTCTTGTTCTATACATAGAGATTCTAATATTTTGACATAATTACTGCATTTATTATTACATTTATATTTTTTAACATTTATTATTATTACCTTTACCCTAATTATTAAATTTATAATATTACCTTTATTATTACATCTGTTGCATTTATATTTATTTCCACATTTATTACTTCCATTATTACATTTACTAAAGGCGAGTAAGGAAACATTCCAATCCAGAGACATTTAAGAAATTCACACTTAGGTTCGAACACGTTCCCACGACTCCGTAAGGGATTTTTTGACCAAGAATCTCATTAAAGGGTCTAACTTATAAGTACCTTCGCACAAATTAAAATTATCTACTTTTTCTATACACACAGATTCTATTATTTTTCTTTTGACATAATTATTACATTTATAAAGTACCTTACTTGATTCCCAATCTATAGCATGATTATTTTGGCTGGCGTGATAAAAAATGGCATTATTAGTATTACAACTTCTGAAGGCATATTTGTGTTCTTTAATACGGGTTTCAATATTTCTTCCAGTTTCTCCCACGTATACTAAATCACAACTTTTACAGGGAATGCTGTAGACACAGGCTTGTTCCTCTTTTGCAACGTTATTCCTAACCAATTTACTTTTCACGGTAGACGAATATTTGAACGCCAAAGCAAACTTAAAATCTTTCGTCAACGGTTTTACTCTTTCTAAGCCGGCAATGTAAGGCAAACTCACATATTGTTTTTGTTTAACTGAAGGTTCCCGAGGGGCATAAAAAGATTTTCTGGCTTTAAAATACGTCTTTCTGATAAACCACTCGGGATATTTTAAATCCTTAAAAATTTTCCAAATCTTTGAATTTTCCGGGTCCAGCAAATGTGGGCTACAAATCCTGAGTGCTCTTAGAAACATGGAAGAAATAATTGAGCTTTTAACCCCTTCATCATGATATGAAAAATAATGAATGTACGAATTACAATGAGTAGGTTTTCTATAGACCGTGAAATTGGGCTTTCCGCTTTCGTTAATGACCAAAACATCTAGAAAAGGTAATTGTTTGTCGTTCTCCCATTCATATTTAAATTTAATAGAGGGAACAATTATTTAATGACTGAAAGAAAGTGTCAAAGTTGTTCCAGTGGTCAGGCCAAAATGAGAAAATATCATCTACATAACGAAACCAAATTAGATTCCTGGGACATATTGTTTGCAACAATTCCGACTCATAGTATTCCATGTATAATGTACTCAGTATTGTTGATAAAGGAGACCCCATTCCCATACCAAAACGTTGCAAATAAAATTCTTCACCGAAGGAGAAGGCATTATTGGTGACACAGAGTTTTATCAGTTCTAAAAATACAGATGTGGGCATGCCTAGTTCTACGTTACATGTTGGCAATTTTCTATCTAAAAAACTAAGTACATCATCAATGGGAACTTTCGTAAACAAGGACTCAACGTCAAAACTGATCATTCTTCCCCGTTTTAAATCTAAGGACATAACTTTGTTAATAAAGTCACAGGAATTAGTGATGTGCGAGCCTGAAAATTTACCAACTAATGGGGATAATTTATCTGCAAGAAATTTAGATAACCTGTAACTAAAGGAACCCCTGTGTGAAATAATGGGACGGAGTGGTATATTAATCTTATGGGTTTTGGGTAGGCCGTAAATGTGGGGGAGTTTGGGGTTAATCTGTAGAAATCTTTTAGGATCAATCGCCGGGACATCTTTTAATAAGTTCCTGATGGTTTTGTTGAATTCGGCAGAAAGACGCTTTAGGGGGGACGATCTCACTTTGGCGTAGGTGAATTCATCACTAAGTAACGCTTCCATTTTTTGTTTATAATCACACTTGTCCAAAATAACCAGTGTTACTTTTGTCCGCTTTAGTGACAAATATTGCTTCATTCTTCCTAAGCTTGTCTAAAGCTAACCGGAATCTTTTGGGAATAGAGTCCAATGAGTTGAAATATTCCAGAAACTTGCTCAGAATCAAACCATTTAAACACGGAATATCCACCCTGGAATTAACTACGGAAGAAACAAAATCTAAAACAATGTTTTTATCGGGTTTAAGAGCAAACGACAGCCCTAAATTAAGAACTTCCTTTTCGGATTTGGATAAGACATATGTCGATAAATTTAAAACGGGACCTTCCACCGCACACTTTGACCAAGCACTTTCATCACATAAATAGGATAGCTTTCTGTTAAGTCGTTGTTCAGTGCGTCTAGTCTCCACGTCGCATTTATAATCTGCAGTTTCAAACAGCGCCACAAGTAGTTCACACGACACATGCGATTTAAGGACGCGTAGACAATTTCTTAGTTTGAAATACGTATGGTCAATTTCTCTTTTGACACACGGAATACGTTCCTTCAAACTTTCCCTGGCAAAATTCGGGAACGGTGTATGGTCCTTCCTGAAGGTAAACGGTATCAAGGACTTCGGGCACACTTGCTCCACTAAACACTCTTGCAGGAACTTGAGTTGCAGCTTCTTGGTCTTCACATCCACTAGTGTTTTTTCATATAGACGATAGGAAGATATAAGTTGGGGAAAGGTAACTAAGAAGAAGGCGAATAGATGGCGTCTGATCGTGGGATCCATAATAAATGCAAAAAACTTCACTTTTTTCTACGTGAAGGTCAAAATATGAAAATAAAAACCCACTCTAATAGACAGAGTTTATTTCCACGACAGTTTCGACGCCTACTGGCATCCTCCTCGGGTGGATACAGAAACACGAATGAACCAAAACAAGAGGGAAAAACAGTCCAGGGACCGACCGTTAAGAAATTCGCACCTAGGTTAGATCCCATTCTCCCGACACCGGAAGGGCATTTTCATTAAATACATTCGCGCAAATTTAAAACTATCTTCCTCTTCTGAACATACAGATTCTATTATATTTTTTTACATAATTATTACATTTATTATTAAATTTATTACATTTAATATTGCATAATTATTTATTACAGAAATTATAAATTTATTATTACACTGGTTATTACATAATTGTTTATTATACAGAACTTATAAACCGAAAAACGAATGAAAAAAGCCGATTAGGAAACAATCCAGAAACCAATGAGAAATTCGCACCTAGGTTAGATACCTGTAATAAATAATTATGCAATATTAAATGTAATAAATTTAATAATAAATGTAATAATTATGTAAAAAAAATATAATAGAATCTGTATGTTTAGAAGAGGAACATAGTTTTAAATTTGCGCGAATGTACTTAATGAAAATGCCCTTCCGGTGTCGGGAGAATGGGATCTAACCTAGGTGCGAATTTCTTAACGGTCGGTCCCTGGACTGTTTTTCCCTCTTGTTTTGGTTCATTCGTGTTTCTGTATCCACCCGAGGAGGATGCCAGTGGGCGTCGAAACTGTCGTGGAAATAAACTCTGTCTATTAGAGTGGGTTTTTATTTTCGAGTTTCTCCAAGAAATTGCTCCAGCTCCAAGGGGTAAAGTAACATGTACAATGTCAATATAAATGCTATCATATACCATGGCGTAGAGGACAGTCACAGCTATATTTCCATAGCATTAAGTTTATTCCATCTCCAATATTTTTTTTTATATTAATATTTTTGTCGCGGTTCAAAAGTTTTTTTTCAAAGTTTCACCTTAATACGTTTATGCTTTGTAATCCAAACCACACCAAGAGGCAACCAGCTTATAACAACACAATACGCAACTAGCAAACAGTGCAAACACCTTAACAATATTGTTCAACATTATTTCATAATTAATTGGAATAAACTTGTCCCACCATGCCTGGGTAGCAGGATACTATTCTCTGTGTGTAATGTTATTAATAATACAAAATCATTAAATCAATTTCAATTTTATTGCAACAAAACAACTTAATATTACTAAAATAAAAAACATTTTATTCCGTATTAATCATAGTAATATACTGAGCCTACTGGCCATATAAATCAAAATAATAACTAAGAAATAAAGTATATACGATTATACATTGTTATACATGATTAATAGGAGTAACACCCTATAAAAATGAAGCAAATTCAAATATACCATAAAGTACTCCCAAACCCGTTAAGGATTTCCGCTGCGGGCGCTCGGGTGCTCTTTGCGGTGCTTCTCAACGACTTGCATCAAGTACTGCCGTTGCTCGTCGTCCTTGGTGAGTGCGAGATTGTAGTTCTGCATCAGCGCGACCCCTCGCTCCGCCCGGACATTGACAACGCTCAACGTAGAGACACGGCGTTTCCCCGCCAGGTAGGACGCATTGTTCGACCAGGTAGCCGGCTCCAACTCTAGGAAAGAAGTATTGATCGCGAGCCGCTCGAAAAGAAGCGTGCTGGATGTCGTGCAAAAGTCTGCGACTGTCTTTCGCTCGAGCTCCTCCGGGCAGACGTTCAGGGCAATGCGCTTGGGTGGCTCCTCGGTGCCCTCGACATCCTTGATGGCCGTCGCAATTCGACTCTTCTCCTCCAGCGGAGTGTCGTCATCGAAGAGAGCGAGGGCGGCCAGGTGTTCACTCAGGTACCAGAGATGTCGTCGAAACACAGGGGAGGTAGCCTTGGTCGAGGGGCAGCGGCGAGAAGGGGCGCCGTATACCAGGCCGGAATGTAAACCAGCAGCGCAAAGTTTACGAAGCGCAGGATGCCCCGGGCCTCGCGAGCCTTAATGGGGAGCTGCTGCCGGAAGAGGTGGAGCTTGATGGCGTATATCACTTTGGCCATCCACCGGGAGCGGTGGAGTGCGCCCGGTCGCATGAAGCGCACACCTCGCTGGGGGACGCCTCCAAGCACTATGATCGCCAGCTCCAGGAGCTCTCGGTAGTCGTCCCGCGGCTGGCCCTTGGTGATGTGACCCTTGAAACGCGCGATCAGATCGTCTCGCGCCTTGAGCAGCGGCTTAGTAAGGTCTTCCTTGGAGATGGCGCTGAATTGTTCGGTGCAGACGGATTGCCAGCGCTCCTTCAGTCGCGAGAACAATTTAATTTTAGGACCAGAGGAGGGGCCCATGCACTCGATGAAGGCTTTCTCTGCCACCAATTCTAGTATGCGGTGCCGACAGGCCAGGTTCAGCAGCTGGCGGTGAAGGCCCTGCTCGATGAAGACGCAAGCGCCCGAAACGACGCCCGTGTTGGCAGCTGTCGTGTCAAAGGAGAGCCCGACGACACGATCAACGATTCCCCAGTCATCCAACGAGTTCAGCACAGCATCTGCTTGGGCGCGACCAGTTCCAGCAGGCAGCTTCGGCACGGAGAGAAGTTTGTCGACGCCGTCGCCGGACACGACTATGGCGAGGCGATCGACCTTCTTGCCGCTGAAGTCGGAGACCATCTTCCCGTCCCAGTGAACGATGAGCGGGACACTGGGATCGAACGTCATCTTCACTTCTTTGGCGATTTCCCCTCGATGACGCAATCGCCAACGCCGAATCGTCTCGTGACTGAGAGCCAGTTCATCTGTGTCTTGAATATCCAGACTGGAAGCAGCTGCTTTCATGAGTTGAACGGCTCCACGGTTGCTTTTTTGGTCCGGTCCAGTGCCGACGCTAGGTCTTGAGTCATAATGTTCTTTTTGCGACGGCGCTTTGTAGGTGGATTGGTTTCCTCTTCTGTCGAGCAATTAGGTGACGACGACGAGCTTCATGATGTAAGAGTTGCTGTTGCCAGTGATTGCTCTGATTGCTTTTGGCGTTGCCTTTCTTTGGCAGCTTCACGCGCGGATGCACGTTGCTCAATTCCAGTGAGGATTTTGTCCACCCCGGACATGACACCACGGCGACCCTTTTCGCGTTGAGCAAGAAGGAAGTCGCGATCCTCCTGGATGGTGATGACGGAGAGGGCGTTGTCGAGAGCCACGTCAAAAATGTCATCGAGTCCCTCGGTGAAGGCCGCCCTGGCTGCCTCACCTGTGGCGCCGGACCGCTTCCGGCTGCGCTGCAGTGCCTGCCAATTGTCGTAAAGTCTAAGCAGTTTTCTCGCGGCGCTTTTGGAGGTCATGGTCGGGATTCTGGCCATAGCCCAGAAAGTATACACCTCGACGATCACATTACGCGCCGCCTCGGCTAGAAGTTGTTTTTGCACCTTATGAAACTGTATGAACCGGCGAAGCACTTCACCATTTGAAGGTAACCTGTTTCCCGTTAGGGGGCTTGGGTTGGCGTGTCCGATTAGCCATATCTCGGTCTTGGATCTCAGTGAGCTTGCGGTAGCCATCACGAGATGATCACGCGTTGAATGCGTGAAGGAGACTGATTGACTGAAGATTGTGACAGTGTGACTCACCACACTAACCCGGCGTTGCGCTGTTGCCAGATCTCAATGCTGAAAAGTAGTGAAAATATATACAATGAGAAGCAAATATTAATTATAAATATTTAAATTTATGAAATGCATAAATTATAGCAATACATATGCAGGGTTGGCTGGTTTAACCCAAATGGTTTAAACCATTGGTTTAACCCAAATGGTTTAAACCATTGGTTTAAACCATGGTTTAAACCATTTAAAAAAAAAAACCATGTTTTTCTGTTTTTTTTTGTTTTTTTATAATTTCAATTTTTACAACACAAATTATTTAATTCATAAACTAATAGCTCTAAAACTAAAACTTATATTTATATTGATAAGACCTAAAAACCATCAGTTCAGGGTAGCCTAGTATGTACGGTAGTATATAATATAGCTACCTTGCACTAGCAGGCCTATTTAATAGTGGCATTGCACATAAAAGGATTGAAGTTACCTGTATCAATTACATTATAAACGCATGTAGCTACAAATATAAATGTTGTTATTAGGTTTATTTTCATTTTTGTGAAGTTAGCACTTCTTACATCTAACATCTTCCAATTAAAAAATGAGACAGTCAGCAATTCTAATTTCTGAGTACCAGTACTTAATTGAGTTATCTGAGTTAAGTTTTTTTTTTTTTAAAAACCATTGGTTTTTTTTTTTTTTTTTTAAACCATGGTTTTTTCAACCCTGTATATATGTAATAGTGCCATGGTTACAGGTTTCCCAGATAAATCCATTATTTCGAACACACGGTACAACAGAAACGGTCGATGCGGAACCTCTAAATATACTTTGATCGGGCTCAAACTTCATATTTAGGGTTTTCTCATCCAACCAAACAATATGACTAAGGGCCATTCGAAATTTCCAAATTCTAAAAACTGCCCCTATAGAGTGTGGCACCCTACTATTGGGCAAGCGGATTTAACAGACATGCAGAAATATTCAGTTTATAATGGCGGCTACCGCCATTATACGTCTATTCATAATAGACGTATTATCTAGATATTTGTGGCTAATTCCCCTGAAAAATAAATCGCCTGAAACAGTTGCTAAAGCCACCAAAACGTTGATGTTGAAAGAAAACAGGATTCCAGGCTATTTTTGTACGGATATGGGGAAAGAATTTATAGGTCGAGCTTTTCAGAGCATGTTGACAGAGGTTAATATCAGTTACTGCACTAGCAATTCTATACATAAGGCGTTTTTAACTGAAAGAGTTCAACGTACCATAAAGGAACGCATGCATCGCTATTTCACACATAGAAATACATACAGATATATAAACATTCTGGACTCGCTGGCAACATCCGACAACCGTTCGCACCAATTTGGACTGGGACAACACCTAACGAAAATCTAGAAAGGGGTACGCACAAAGAGCGTGAGGTGAGTAAAGACATTCGTAGAGCGCCACCACATTGTGCGTTTCAAAATATATGATTATGTAAGGCTGTCGCGTTCGGGTAATAAATTCGCGAAGGGATTTGAGCAAGGTTGGACACGTGAGATTTTTAAAGTTAGGGCTATGAGACCTAAAGGCGAGATAATGCTGTAATACGTTGAAGATTTGAGTGGGGAAGAAATTGCAGGAGGCTTTTACGGCGAGGAGCTGCAGAAAGTGACATTTAATTTAGAAAAAAACGTATTCAAAATTGAAAAAATTTTAGGTAGCAAAGGATCAGGAAAGAGAAAAGTGTACCTGGTAAAATGGCTAGGGTACCCAGAAAGTTTCAACACCTATATAAAAGCTGATGCAATAATGAAGCTTAAATAGTACGCAACATTTCGCCTAACTACTTCTACGTCACACTCCCGTCCTCTTCTTTTCTCTCTGTACATCCTGGCAACACTCTACCCAACTTTGTAACAGAACTCCACTGTCCCATCGAATTGGGTCGTGATTCGTATAAGGTTGGAATATGCGAGATTCATTTGGCTACCAAGTTTGTAAGTATTGAAAATAAAGAATCCGTTTTTACGGTTCTTAGAGACCGTGATGAGCGTGAAAATGCCGGGGTAACTCGGGACGAGGCCATGCGTGCCGACCGGATTGTGGAGGCACAGTATTACATTACACTAGTTACACTAGGTCCGGGTCATTATGGTGCGGCCGAGGATGTTGTGAGAGTCTTAAACGGTATTTTGAAAAGCTCAAATCTTACGGATAATTAATATAGAAAATCGTAAGCAAAGATACCCTTGCACATACTCTGACCCTAAAATCACAGGCAAACAGAAATATTAAAGACAAAGGGCTGTTCAAAATTGTAACTGAGGGCCGATATGGAGCAGCCATCCAAAGAGATACCTTTCACGAAACACATGATTTCTGCAGCCGAATGTATCAGCTGAAATTTAGAAATTGAACGATGGCTATCCTCCCGCATACATGTGCTATATTTGCAGTAATATCGTAGAGCATCAGTTTGTTGGGGATACCCACGCGCGCGTGCTGCGCATCGTTCACATTCCCAATCATAGAGGAAGGAGTTTGAGCATTACATATGACAAGCCTCATTATGTCAATGTCGCAACTAATCTATTAACCAATATCTCAATATATATAAGAACGATTGAGGGGAAAAGTTTTCCATTCGGTGACGGGAGCTTAACAGTGAAACTTCAATTTCGTCGCACTGTGGTATAATGATCCGAAGGCCTTTCACAGTCTATCGAGGGGTGATATATCAGCGCGGGAGTGGGCTTGGATCCACTTTTTCAATCATACTGCGTACGGCTGTCCCCTTCTGAAGAATGGTGCCAGATACCTCGGAAGGAAAGCGTTACCATCAGGTCTTAACACGGTAGAAGACATAATGGCGCGGACTAAGCCTAAAGAAGCTCTAAAAAAGCATTTAAATCGTACACGGGACGAAATCATCAGAGATGCAAAGAGAGAAATGCGTGGTGGTGGGGAGAAGAGGCCTGTCCGGAAAAATAATAAGGGTTTACCAGCATGTGGCGTTAAACGTAAAAGGACATCAATAAAGAAGAATTGTTCTAAGCGACTGAAACCTATGGTTGATAATTTTTTTAATTGATATAAGCTAAGGGGCTGTTTACTACTTGCCGAGAGAGGTGCCACTATTTTTAACCCGTCATGGCCCGTTTCATCCATACGTGTAGTTCACAATGATGTAAATTGGAGCTGTCCCTCTTTGACATGCCCCGAACTCAAGTTTCTATTGAGCACAGTGACTTTATTACAATTAATCCGTTAAACACCATTAGTTCCCCGAGTGACCCTATAAAATTCGTGATCCCGAGCTCAGACCCTTACTTTTTGATCCAAGCTGTATGCACATGTACATTAAACTACAGATAGCACATTCAGATGGAACGGATTGCGAAGACAAATACGTTGTATTTCCAGAAACAAACTTTCTACACTCCATATTCAATCAGTGTGATGTGTATTTAAACCAGTTCAACATCTCAGCAGGAACGGGGTACTATCACCTCTAAGCCTATCTGGAAAAGTGTACTCAACTTTTTAAAAGAACCGAAGGAAACATTTTTAACTGCCGAGGGCTATTATCAAGCTAAAGATGAAAGCAGTATAAAAGACAACTTTAAAAATTCTAAAAACAAGATATATGAATGCTTCGGACGCCTGCATACAGACTCCACATTCCAGGAGAAGCTACTTGTGAATGGGGGTCGATATGAAAATAAAGCTCACTCGTACGAATCCTGAGATCTGTTTAAATCTGGGCGCTGACCAAGAAGAGAGCCCAAAGCCCGTTGTGATTTTTGTTATGGAAACATATCTTCGCGTTCGCTGAGTGAAATTAAATTCTGCAAAACAACTAGAAATTGAAAAAAATTTACTAAATACACAATTAACAGAGTTCAAATCAAATTGTACACGGTGCCATCAGGGCTGGCATCGAAGCAGATAGAAAATGTCGCCCTAGGATCTCTACCTAAAAGGTTATTAATTGGAATGCAGGAACACGTTTCTGTGAATTGAAAATATAAAAAGAACGCCTTTAATTTCGAAAATTTCGGCCTTAAAAATATAATCCCATACTTCAATGGAGTCGCCTTAGGGGGAACATTAGAAACGGATTATCCAACAGACGCCGTGTTCCCGCTTTGCTCGAGTGCTAATAGTAAACATACACATATTGCCGGTACTTGCAACGAGTTAGGAATCGGAGTAACACAGAGGGAATTCATAGAGCAAGCTAACCTTTACCCGTTTGACATCACCCCGGACTTAACTGGTAGTATAAACACGCACTTAAGTCCACGGCAGAGTGGAAACATCCCAGTCAGATTGGAATTCGCTAAGCCGCTAGACCCGCCTATTAGTGTACTAGTATACATCGAATCACAAGCCCTAATAGAGATCGACAAGTTTAGAGGCATAGTCACAGACTTTTTAAAAGGATGCGAATACACTCAAGAGAGTAATGAGTAGTGACCAAATCACACGCTCCAAATTTATCGGTGCGTTTGTGAAGAACGAAACGCTGAAGCTTCCAGCCACGAGACACTGCGGCGCACTTATTCTAAATACGGATGTTAGCGGAGGTGAAAGGATTCATTGCCTAGCCACCTATTTTAAAAATAGGGAGCGAATGTACTATTTTAACTTACTGTGGGTTCATCCTTGGAATGACGTTATTATTGTAAAATTTCTTGAGCAAATGCACATCCCTCAAACTGTCTGGAGACCTTATCAATTACGGGGGTACTGTAGCAATACTTGCTGGATGTACTGCCTTTCATTTCTCTTGCATATGGCCCGTGGGAAAGAATTTACGAATTTTTTTAAAAATTATTCGATTTGTGCGACACTGAGCGAAATGGTGTTCTGGTATGAAGCCAGATAAAAAATCGGTTCCCGTTTGTATGCACTAGGTGTATTGTGTGAAGTTTTACGCGTGTATATATATATATATATATATATATATATAAAATTGTAACTTAAGTAATTATAACACTATTGTGTAAAATATAAAATGTCTCCAATAATATTAGTTTGTGAGCGTTAAAGAACGAGTCTTATGCTCTGTAGCTTATTTAAAATGTAATGGATGCTAATTTTGTAATTATTTTAAGTTGGATATAAATATATAATGTATAAAAAAAATGGATGCCAATGTCACTCCTATATGTGCGAGAAACATTGAAGGACATATTATGTAAAATTGTGTTGTATACAGTAAACGCTATTATGTACTATTTTATAAAACATTCCTCATGGTTCTATCATTTAATAAATTGTTGAAGATACATGACTTGTTCCTCCCCATCACACAAGCACACACAAAAAAGAAAAACTCACATCACTTCGTCGACGATACGACAGTCGCTGGGCTGAGTGTGCAGTAAAACGTGTACCACCGTATTCAGGTCACTGTCCATGACATGCATTTCTTCAAAACTACTACGAAAATTTTCTATAACACGATCGAGTTCCGCATCGGTCCTTTAAGGAAAAAGGACACGGTTTTAGACAGAAATTTTAAAATTGTTTTTGGCCAGTTCATACATTTTTCGGAAGGAAGAAGGATGACTAGTTGTGGAAACTACGCACCGCTCGCCGTCACCAGGTCTCGAACTCGGCAACCGCTGGCGTTTGTGCTGGGAAAGAGAGAGAGAGAGAGAGAGAGACACACACACACACACGTAAACAGCTAGGTTCCCCGGCAAATAATACAAACAATAAACAGTAAGCAATTAGCCTAAACGGGTCATTCACATATACTTTCATACACTCTTTGTATGGTAAAAGTTACTTAAAATTATTCGAGATCTATGGGTAAATAGAAAAATGCTATAACATACGAACGTATTAATTTTACTACTTGCATCTCATACGTGTCCCCTCCCGCTGTCTCAATCTGTTTGGCTTCACAAATGTTCGCCACATCCTGCGACGAAAGAAAAGCTCCCCGCTCAACTTTGTTAAAAAGCTGTAGAGTTGCACCGGCACTGCAGGAAGACATGATAAAATCACTCTTTCGTAACTTACGTAATGTCCCCAACTTAGTATATGGGGGGGTGACGTGAAGATTTCTGCTTGACTATCTTTATTCATGACGACTAGCAATGCGTGTCGGCTAATATGGTGTCGAGCTGAAATTGGATCCTTTTTACATAAGTACCGATGACCCATTACGAATGACGAAGAGCTGAACCTGAAAGACCAATCAAAAGCTCACCGACTTCCTGATTGGACAGTGATACCTTTATGGGCGTGTCTTTATCAATACCGCTTAAACACTCCGCAGATTTTTAAAAATTAATAAGTTAACATTTCACCTGCAGACGTCTCCACCTTCGTAAAAATTCATTATATATATATATATATACACAGGATGATTCAGAAAAGAGTACATTAAATTGGAGGATGAAATCCTTCGATAATTCTAAACTACAAATGTCTCTATGGTAAAATGTCAGATTCTGCATAGTTTCCATGTTACAATACATTTAAGATGTTGTAATAATGAGAGTGAATATGAAGTGAAACCCCCGTAGGTTTTTGTAATCATTCATTCACAGATCTCTACAGTGTGACCCCTCTTTGTTACAAACTAAAGGAAGTGTTCAAAGTTGCCCCCTTCTACCCGAGCATCAAGGGAATATCTGGATACTGTTTATCCCAACAGGTGGATAGGGCGTGGTGGTTCCGTTCCCTGGCCACCCCGCTCCCCAGGTCTTAACCCTTTGGATTTCTACCTGTGGGGCCATTTAAAGACGTTGGTGTAGGATACAGAGAGGTTCAAACAAGAGAGGAATTATGGCCACGTGTTCGTGACAGGTGCGAGCAAATTAAACATAGGCCAGGCATTCTGGAACGCGTCAGACATTCAATGGTACGACGTGTACAGGCCCGCATTGAGGCAGAAGGGTGCAACTTTGAACATTTCCTTTAGGTTGTAACAAAGAGGGGTCACACTGTAGAGATCTGTGAAAAAATGATTACAAAAACCTACGGGGGTTTCACTTCATATTCACTCTCATTAATACAACATCTTAAATGTATTGTAACATGGAAACTATGCAGAATCTGACATTTTACCATAGAGACATTGTGGTTTAGAATTATCCAAGGATTTCATCCTCCAATTTAATATACTCTTTGCTGAATCACCCTATATAATATATATATATATATATATATATATATACAGTGCTCGAAGTGGAAATTTTAAAGCAAGGGTGTGGTCTTTCAAAAATTTTGGTTTGCGTTGCCCCTCATATTTTAAGAACAATCCAATTTTAAAAAGGCATTCTAACACGATAACTTAAGTTTAGTTCAATTTTTCAAGCATACAAAACGGTATTAAATTTTAAAAATTAGCTATTAGTTTTGTCAATTATATGTTGCAAAATAAGTTAATATACGGTTAACTTTTTTATTCGTGTAAAGGGACATAAAAATGCATTTATAAATCTCTATTTAATTGCATATACTGAATTCATTACATCAAGATATTTATATAAAAAATTTTGTTTATGGCATAGAATATAAAAATAGGTATTTAAAATATAAAAATAGGTAATTAAAATGCAAATTTATTCAATAATATTTTTCAAACAAAAAAATATGCTAGAGTAAAATAATTTAAAAAGGGATTCATATCCCGTAGGAATTACGGCTTCAGGTTTTCTAGCTTGGCAAGCTGTATAATCCGCATCCCGTTTTCCTTTTGCAATCCATTTTCTTGCATAGTCTACTGGTTTGAAGAGAAGTTGTGGTGGTCCAGCAATCTTAAGGAAAAGTAATTTGGATGCTGCATCAATTTTTATACAATTTCTTGCTGATGTAATAGTGAAATTCATGCTGCTGAATGAGTGTTCACATTCGCTCGTTGAAATAATTACTGAATTTATTGCCGCTAATAATGATTTTAGTCTAGGCGGTACATCTTTTCCTTTATTTTGAATATATTCTCTAAATCCTTGCGCAGAATCTTTAGATGGCACTTGAAACTCATCACTCAAGAAACGAATGCTTTTTTCACCAAAGCAAATATCTTCATCCATAGGCCACTTCATAGGATCTAAAACTTCTAAGTTTTTTATTAATTCTTTACATTTCTCATCGTATCTGCTAGCATCTGTAGGGCGGGAAGCTACAGAAGTAAACATTCGCGTAGCAAATTTATCGACAAGGGACTTAAAAAATGTCTCATGATCACTGGCTTTCACTCTATTTGGAGAGTGCAAATTTACACCACAGAAAGTCAGTGTTTTTGCAGCATCCTGAGCAATAGGTGCATACTGACCTGGATTACTGATCATTGATAGAAATACTCTATATTTTTGGTCAAGTAGTTTATGGGCTCTTACTAATGTAGTTGACCGTTGCTGTAGTTCAAGTGACAAATCTTCCAATTCGGTCAGTGCATCTAACATCAAGCCCATATTTATCACAAAAGAAGACATCAGTTAATCGTTCTTTAAGACCTCGATATTGGGCTCTTTCTACTGAATTTCTTATGTCATTTTCAGCATTTTCAAAATGCTTAAACAATGAAGATAAATCCTGCCAAACAGCCCTAACAGAACGTGCACTTGATGCGAGTATCACAAATTTACAACAAATTATTAAAAAAATCAGAAATTGCGTAATGAATTTAGCACATCTTACAGGGTGAATTTACAAAGACCATCTGACTTGGATATTCCAAGTCAAGGAGTGAGTCAGGATGCTATGTTCTTATTGGCTGCTGTAGAACTACGTATTGGACGTTGATTGGTTCCGGCATGTATAGATTTCGCGCGCTTTCGTACCTCACTAATTCAAGAAGTGGGGTGCGTGTTTCCCCGCATTTCTTTCCAGCAAAGAAGTAAGGGTGTGCTGCTGACCATTTGAGAGAAGTGGGGGTGTGCACATCCCCGCGTTGCCGTCCACTTCGAGCACTGTGTTTATATATATATATATATATATATATACAAATATAAAATGTATCCAATTGCAATACAGCACTTACAATTTCTACGATAATCGAATCTGCGCATGCGCTTGAGGGACAGAGAGAGAGAGAGAGAGAGAGAGAGAGAGAGAGAGAGAGAGAGAGAGAGTTACAAGCATAGGCGTCCGGAGGGGGGAGGCAAGAGGGGGCAGTTGCCCTCCCTTGGAAATTTGTGTTTGCCCACGCAACGACTTCTATAATTCTACTGCAGCTCAGTCAGTGTTTCCACATTCAGGAAATTGTCGTTTACTTTACCTTTACTTTACCGAAGTGCCGTGTCGTTGAACTTAGAAGTGTTAAATAAACTATACTGAAAGATATAGTAATGGAATTATTTGCAAAGATCATTATATTAAGTGTTTTATTTATTTTTTTCTCGAAACCTTTTGGTCAATTTCACTGAAACTTACACATTATAGTTAATCATAGTATCATATAGCATATAAAAAATGGACTTGACTGGTAGAAAAAAAAATGCACTGCGACCACTACGAGTAAAAACCGTCATCTCCCCTTATCATAGCCTGCTTTCGGTGCTAAATTTATGTACTTACTAAGTACATAAATTTAGCACCGAAAGCAGGCTATGATAAGGAGAGATGACGGTTTTTACTCGTAGTGGTCGCAGTGCATTTTTTTTCTACCTATAAAGAACTAATAAGAACTAAGAACTAATAACTTAGTTTTGCCCCCCCTTGCGAAAAATCCTGCGGACGCCCCTGGTTACAAGGAGTTACAAGGAAAAGAAGTACCTCAAAAAGCCTTGCGGCCCATACTGAGGAGGTACCAATGGCAAGAGAGAGAGAGAGAGAGAGTGTGGGAGGAAGAGAGAAAATAAATGAAAATGAAAAGGTTTATTGGCAGACTATAGTCCATATGACAAATATTATTAATCCAATGGCAGTTCATATACTACGGATAGAAATATATACAAATGATTAGAAATAATACAGTAATGTCGGAGTTAAGTTGAGATACAGACAGACGTTTTCATACCAAGAATTCCATAGCTTAGAGGACAAACGGCCGGCCTCATGGATATAGCTTGGATGATCGGTTTGGTTGATTTTTTAGTTCTTTGCATTTGACTGTATTGTCTTGTTACCTCCGGGAAACTCGGGACATTGCGGGTACAAAACATTTGCGAAGCTGTGCATCTCGATGGATGATTTATGTAAGAGTCTGAAAGATCTGTTGTACAGCAAATTTAAGGTTCTGCCAGAACCTTTTTTATAATTCAACCAGAGTTGTTGGCCGTATATATTTCTGCAGAGAGTACGAAAGAGAGTGTCTTTAGCTTCACTTGAACAGGATCGGAAGTTGCTTATATCTGAGTCATCATTCAAGGAGCTGGTGATAGTTTGACCCAAATACTTAAACTCTTGTACTTCCTCAATTACTTCACCTCTCATTTTAAAACCTAACATTGGCTGCCTGATTAGAGCTTATAGGATAAAATTGCATAACCTTAGTTTTTGTAACATTAAAAAGAATATCATGTTTCTGCGAATATACTTCTCAGACTTTTAGTACCCGATCCATGCCTTTAACAGAGGGACTTATTTACACCATATCATCGGCATAAACTAAGTTATTTATCCTTGTGTTATCAATACAACATCCCACTCTGTATCATTAACTGACAGACATAGTTGCCACATATGCCTAGCAAAAGAATGACAAGAACATCTTGTAAATGATTTGATGAACTTTCAGTCATAAATATGCGTAGAAAACCTCATTACATCGGTAAACCCTTTATATTAAAATCTAGTTTTAATATTTCGAACCTTCATGTTAGTATACTCATGTTCTCATCTTGGTAGAGCACTATATATATATATGTTATACATATTATAATTTATAATCGAAGTAAAGCCGCGCCATGATGACTATTGTGTTTATGTAATTTCATTTATTCAATATTTCCCAAGCTATGTACGACTCGTTTCCTTCCGAACGGAATTCACATGCAGTGACGCAGACGGTTTCTTTGATTTCACTTGGGGAAAACAATGCTCTCAGGTGATGTCAACCGCTTGCGTGATGGCGTAGCCAGGTTCCGTTCCTTTGACTATATAAAAAGGGGATCAGCGCCCTTAAGGCAGATCCCTGGAGAGGGTCTCCGGGCTGAAAGGGTTTCGGTCCGTCAACGGGAATTGCTTTTAGAAATTGGAAGAATTATGGGTTTCAATTTAAGTCTGACCGTTTAGAGAAAGATCGGTAGCTTGCAATTGATTCATATAAGCTTGGGGACTCAGAAGGGACAAGGGTGTCTTAGAGGGGTCTCTGGCTTATTTTATATCTTGCAATGAAGAAAAAAGTAACCACATTATAATTATGAAACTTTTATTATTTTTATTATTATTATTAACTCTCTGTTCTGTATAAAAGAAACATTTGATTCACGCTAATCAATTATACTTATCTCGCCTATATTCACATTAAAAATCGTGTAAGCCGTTGTGTTTATTTTCTACTCTTTGGACTTTGATAACTGGAACAAAATAAAATCACGGGCCCACACAGTACTCCGCGATTGTAGGAATACGAAGAGTAAACTATTTCTGCATCCAGTAGTGCTGAAGTAATAACCCTCTCTCTAGTAACATCCTGACCTTGCCCGAACTCGTGGAGAGGCGTTATTACATATATATATATATATATATATATATATATATATATATATATATATATATATATATATATATATATCGAAGTATTTCATAATTCTTTATTGCTGGATAGGATGACCGGATCTTCTACGTTTTAAAATGTGTTTGTGACAATACACAGTAATACGAATCAAATCCTGAAGTCATTGTTTAATTCGAGAATTGCACTGAAGAAAATCTACTTTAGCCCGTGAATAGTAAGGTTTAATAGGATCCAAAAGCTGTTTTTAAATTACATTAACAATATTGTAATAATGTTGATGGTGCAAAATATCTAAGTTATGCCATAAAATCCATTTTTTTTATAAATATGCATAGAAAATGTCATTTGCAGGGTATGCCCTACTAAAACTTAAAATCTAGTTTAATATAAAGCTAATGATATGATTAAAAACTAAATTTGTATATTAATGCGAAAATTTGTCTTAAATAACATGCTGATTGGATAATTCCCTAATTGACGAGAAATGAAATAGTTAGCCCTAATTTAATTTCTATTTTGTTTAAAAATTATATTAATGTTTTTTTATGTTATAGTTTAAAGATAAATTTGTATATTAAGGTGAAAATTTGTTTTCGTATTAAATTTGGTTTATCATATTCGATTTTTTGTTTAAAAGATCACCTACCAAACATCACATTGGCCTCGCGGTGATTTTCTACTGAGAAGCTCAATAGGGTAAACTATTGGCGTTGCCTTTTTTTGAGACTTTGTCGGTCTGTCCTGGCCCCATAAATGTATTTGTTTATGCTTAATAGCGTTGTCTATTAAGTAGGTGGTTTTTTGAGACCTTGTCGGTTTATCAGGAGCTGGTAAAAGCCGTAGGTAAGTCGGATTTGGTCAATCAGGTGTTGGTAAGTAAAGCCGTAGGTAAGTCGGCTATGTTATAGTGTGTTACTACTGAGAGGTCTTAAAATCTAGACGATTGGTTGTAGCCCCATCTCGGCCTCCCGCTACTGATGGGTGCGCTCCTAATGTCTATACTGGAGGTCATAATGTCTATACTTAGACGACTGGTGTAGCCCTCATCTCGACCATGTGTTGTTGAAGGGATGAGCTCCTAAAAGTCTATACTTAGACGATTGGTGTAACCCTCATCTCCGACACGTGTTGTTGATGGGATGAGCACCTAAAAGACTATTTATTACGTGTTACGGACAAACTTATATACATACACGCCCCACATGCATATATACTTTATATAATCAACATCTAAACTCTGGCGACATTCAAAGGCAACTGGCGGATTAAGCCTTCTAAGCCTGTTGGCTGCGATGCTGAAGACCTTAATATGTGTTCCTCCATGGCTACGAACGCTTGGAACTTTCTCTCTCTCTCTCTCTCTCTCTCTCTCTCTCTCTCTTAGGTAACATGTACTCTATCTCCATTAATATACTGTATATATATATTTATATATATATATATATATATATATATATATATATATATATATATATATATATATATACACTATGCCAAATGGCTGGTTACGCCTTCTAAGCCAGATTAAACCTTCTAAGCCAATTACGTCTTCTAAGCCAGATTAAGCCAACTGCCTGATTACACCTTCTAAGCCAAGTGCGGAGGTGAAGAGCGTTCATTATGCGCGTGGGATTTGCAGGCGAAAGATGCTCTCTCTCCTCCTCCTCTCTCTTAGGTTAGGTTTGGATGGGGGAGTAAAACCCCTCTTCCCCCTTCATACAGCTTGGGGGATGAACCCCTCCCCTTGCTTGCATACCCTCTTTTTTTTTTGTTCCACCCCCAGGTTCCAACCCCTCTCCCCCTGTTTTTCAACATTGATCAACGTTGCAATTGCACATGCACTCGAACATTTTGAGGGCATACTACTGAGAAGAAACAAAAAAATTAGATACAGAGAAAAAAATGGAAGTTCGTAAACGAAACAAAAACAGATCTTGTTTATTTTAAATGTACTTAGCTTGAACCCCATTAGAGGAATGGTAAGTTTTAACGTAGAAAATATCTCGTATAACTATAAAAGTTCACTATTTATTGCAACAATTTACTAGAAATACACTTCATATACACGTAGGGCGGATCGAAAATGAGGTTTTTAAACTTTTTTTCGAAATTCAAATATGGCTAGTGCGGAAAATATGTGGGTGCTATAGATAATGATTGTGCATAAATATTAGTCCTGCGAAATTATATCTTCAGGTGCCACAAAGCCGTCGAAAAAGGTGAAATATAATGATTTTCTTATATTCTGCATTAGTACAATAACTGAAAATTACTTGTTATTATTATATGTTAAGTGTTCCAATTACCAAAATAGTTACTGAATTACGCAGCTCTTAGTTTATTTAGATCAATGTTCTTTTGATTAATGATCTAAATAATCCAGAACTCACCACGAGGAGGTGGCTGCGTGTCGAGCTCCACCCATGCCCTCCCAACCACCCATCCTTGCGCATGTTTTTTTCTATTAACGTTTTATTTAAACTTTATATTCAGCTTTACTTTCGAATGATGGCATTTTTTTACGTGACTGAAGTGTTGATCTTATGAAGCCATCTCGCGCGTTCAATCCAAATACTTTTGATGATGCTTCAGTCACTAATTTTACCATTCTTTCTACTACTTGTGTATGACAAGGGAATTTCTCGAATGGAGGGGTACTCTTGTTTTCTATGAATTCTTCAATCTCATTTTCTGTCAGGTGTCTTGTCACAGGTGGTTCAGTGACAATGCATTTTTGCCAATTAATTAAATCAGTATAATCAGTAGCTTCAAATTGAATAACAGGTACTGTGAAACGCCTCACAACTTTTTCCTTGTTTGTTTGCCTTGCTTTCTTTATTCGCCTCCACGCTAATTCTCTTATGGCGCTGCGGTCATCATGAATCATTGATGCTAGAATATTTTCTGGATTTGCAAAAAATGCATTTCTTTGTATGACAGGGTTTACAATATCCTTTACTTCGTCATTCAGTGTTCTTGTTAGTTCAATAGTTTTGAAAACATGTTTTGAGCCATTGACAAAAGACGTACTTTGCTTAATAGAAAACCACATTGGGATGTAGACCTTCATTATAAAAGAAGCAATGTTCATGAGGTTCTCAGATGGACTTACAGTTGAAACGTATAGACGAAGTAAACGATTTGCTGTAGTCAGCCATCGTGAATGTGCCATTTTGCCTGGACTACGATGAGCAAGATCTGGAGAGCAATATCCCTTTGTTATGGCCTGATGAATATCAATTAGATATTTTTGGTCGGTGCTAAGATCTTCACAGTCTACAGTTGGTTCCTCAGCATCAATCTTTTCAAACTCGACAATAGGAAGACTCTCACAGTTCTCTAATTCCCTGCCAATAGGACCGGTGAATCCGCGGGGGCCAGATGTTTTTCCATCCAGCTTTGCAACTAAATAGCGTAATGGAAATTCATTGGCATGGAGCTGGCACACTAAATGTTGAACTGGCTTCTTCAGCTTCAATTCTATAAGCCTTATAACGCCTCCCTTTTCTCCAGTGTTGACTGCTGCACCATCGCATCCAATGGCAACAAGGTTTTCCAGGTTCATGTCATTATTTCCAATATACTCAAACATTCCTTTACATATTTCTTCAGCTGATCCAGAATTCACAGAATAATGGCCCAAATAATCTGAACCAGGTTCTCTCACCAAAGTGATATGTTCTTCTGTTACCTTCTTCTGATATACTTTGGACTCTTTTTTTTCTTGGAAGAGTGTAGAATCTTTTCGACCATCAAAATAGATTCCTCTGATTGGGACCTGATTTTGATCTTTCATAATTTCTGATCTCTTCTTTTGTCTTTCTCTTCTGATTTTACTCCTATCCACTACTTCAGATGTATTGTCAATAGAAACTTCTCCAATATCTTGCAATACTGCACTAACAATGAATGCTGCAGCTCGATCTGAAAATGCAGTCCTGTCACAAGCAGTAGCCACTGAAGGTAGATTTGTAGTTTTCCTTTTCTTGAATAATTGTTCTTCAGGTTGTTCGAGCTTTCTCTTCGAGCTAACTGGCTCTGGAAATGTATCGTCTGATATTTCGCCAGATTCACTTTCACTATTTGATGTCGGTGATGATAATTAAACATTTGTATCCTGCAATTTCTCCTGTGAAGATTCTTTGGTGAGCCTCACAGCTTCTTTTTGCTTTCTTAGCAACGTAGATGCTTTTTTCTTTGAGAGTGTAATATCTACTCTATCAATAAACAGTTTTCTTTCACTCCTTTGATCTAAGAGGAACGTCACTTCTTCCTTTGGAACCGTTTTTTCTTTGGGACAAGAACATTGTGTTAGTACTTTGCATTTGCACGCTGCAATGGCAAAAAGTTTCGTGTGTGCTTCTTTTTTGAACATATCAATCTTTGCTTTGTAAGCTTCAGAATTTTTTCTGCTTTGGTATGGCTTCATAATGACACGATACTTTTCGTGGTAGCTTCTGAACATTGTTTCAATTCGCCTGTCTGACAGAATTGGGACGGAAACACTTTCCCAAATTGTTTTCAATTTATCAACAACTTGTTCTAATATTTGAGATATTGAAGGATCTTTATTAGTATTCTGTTTCAAATCGTTTCTTACAAACAAGTAATATTTAAAAACTCCTTCGTATGTAGGAAGATTCCTGTGCCACAAATCTTCCCCCATACCAAACATGGGGCACTCAGTTGAGGCCCTGGTTGATTTTGCACAAACTCGAGACATTTTCAAAGTATAAAAATCTGAAAAAGAAAGAGCTAATATCAATTATACGTTAATTTCAGTTAATAGTACATGGCAAACTTAGGGCAACACAATACAGAAATGCAAAATATATAAGAAATATAGTTTAGACTATCTGAGTAACGCCAACAACAGAACACCCACCTGCTACGAGAGCGACAGCTACACTGAACCGAGGTACTCACGTGACAGCTGAGTGAGCTGACTATAGAAAACTGTTTTTAGAGAATAGAAACTTTTTTTAAAGGTTGACTGAGCTATTTTTATACAAGTGTGAATAAATTCTTGTCTATTGTGCATCGTGGACTCTTCTGCAATTATTGGTTAAAATCTGCTTTTTTCAATTTTTTTCAATATTGAAGGTCATTGTGGCCCATGAAGATATTAATGTTATGATTTTAAATTTATACCAGCTTATTTCCTCACTACTCCACACATTTTCCACACTAGCCAATTTGAAAATTCGAAAAATGAGTTTTTCACTCCGCCCTAATATACGTACAGTGCATAGATTTCAACAAAGATCCTCTGTTAAAAAATACTGTAACTTTGTTTGCATTCGCACTCGCGTGAGCAGAAAGTTAGAGCAAATTTCGTAATCGCTTCGCGAGCCTCATGCATCGGTGAAGCCTCCTCGTATCCGAAAGATATACAAATGGGAATTAGGTGTTTGTGAGAGTTAAGGCGAGTAGCTGTCTGTGTGCTCGCTTTCTTAATTACCTCTAATTGGCATTTATCTGCAGGCTTGAATAAATTTACTGCTTTGAATATAAGTGAATAATTGTTTGGTTAACGAAATGTTTACGTGCACAAATAAAAACAATTTTCAGGAAACACGTAAACCCTTAATACAAAAGAAAGACAGATGGGGAAACAGTTTAGCATTTATCTGAAACACACACACACACATACACATATATATATATACACACACACACACACACACACACACACACGGTATAAACTAGAAATACAAGGGGAAAGTACAGGGTGGCCCAAAAGTCTCTTGCCCCGACGCATTCTAAACTATTTTTTTCCGGGTAACAAACTATTGGGCCATCCTGTATAACGGACTTCGACTTTACAACAGATGACATTACACAAGCTATAGGGGAACTAAAAGCACACTCGGCAACAGAACCGGACAAATGGAATGCCAAACTGATCAAAAACTGCAAGAATGAAATCGCTAAGCCCATATATTGGATATGGAGACGATCACTAGACACGGAAGAAATACCTGGCATCTTGAAGAGAGCGAGCATAGTCCCAATATATAAAAGAGGAGGTCGATCCAAGGCCAAAACCTATAGGCCAGTGTCGCTTACATCTCATCTCACTAGAATATTTGAAAGAATAGTGAGAGAAAAAATTACTTTTGGAAACTCAAAAAAAAAAATGATAAGCAACATGGATTCCGATCAGACAGATGATTCCTATCACAACTAATAGAACACTACAACAAAATTATTGATGCACTTCAAATTAATGAAAACTATGATGTAATATACATAGACTTTGCCGAAGAGTTCGACAAGTGTGACCATGGAATCATAATACTTAAACTGAAATATGTGGGAATAACAGGAAAAGTAAGAAAATAGGTATGTAATTTCCTTAGTGAGTGGCAGCAAGTCTTTGCAGTTCAAGGAATATCTTCACCAGAGTCAGAGTCAGTACCACAAGGAACAGTATTTGCTCCATTACTCTTCATAATCATGCTAACTGATATAGATGAGGAAGCTACCAGTGACAGCTAATGAGGAGATTGTAGACACCAATCGACCAGGGAAGTACTCCGGGAGGACGGATAAAGGAAGATAGGAAGAAGATAGGAAGAGAGGAAGATAGAAAGTGCTGGAACTCCGGCTTCTCCTGTCACTGTCCTCCTTAGCTGATCTTTTTCCATGTCTCATCTACCCTGTGATCAGTCCAGCATGCTCTCGAACACATACTTCTCTCTCTATTCCTCACTACATGTATATGCATGCATCCTACACACTACATAATCTTTTCAAAATTTAAAAAAATAAAAGAATGGCATCATCTTCAAGAACCTCGGAGTCTCCTGGGGAGGGAACCATAAATACCTCCACTTCTAGCTCACTCGCTGCCTATACCACGAATGCAGACCCGGGTAGCGGGACTGGATCTGCGTAGCGGGACTGGATCTGCTACCGCCCATTCCAGATGCTCTGGGCCTCTGCTTGATTCACACTTCATTAAATTCTGCAACTTTCGTGGCCTTTTCCCAAATTTTCAGTATGTTGAACACCACCTCTCCTCCTGTAAACTCTATCTTCTTTTCCTCACTGAAACTCAGGTGTCTGGGACAACTGAGAGTGACAGCAGCTGCTTTTCGGTACCCTCTTAATTTCTCTATACTCAGTTTCACTACGAATGTAGATGTTGCGTATATGTACGCAATGACTCGAATTTTCTGTATTCTACACATATGGTCTGGCTACAGCTTTCATGCCAATCTCAAACTAAATACATCTGTGCTGTTAACCTTTCCCCTAATTCTGCTGACTACCCAAAATTCTTTAACTACCTCACATCCAAAGTGGAGTACATTCTATCCCGCTCTTCCTTTGATGAAATCTCCATTTTAGAAGATTTCAATGTTCACCACCACCTTTGGCTTTCCTCCCATTTCACTAACATCCCCGGTGAACTAGCTTACAACTTTTCTATCGTAAATGACCTACAGCAGAGTGTACAGCATCCTACTCGTATCGCCAATCGCCTTGGAGATAGGCCTAACATTCTGCATTTATTTCTTACCTTTAACCCTTCTTCTTACTCTGTGAAACTTTTTTCTCCGTTGGGCTCCTCTGACCACAAACTCATATATATTTCGTGTCCTATCGTTCCAATTCGGCCTTTGGATCCTCCCAAGAGGAGGGGTCTTTGGCATTTTGGTGCTGCTGATTTGATACACATCGGTGATTTCCCATGGAATGATTACTGCTTCCGTGGCCGGGGCCCTTCCGAGTGTGCTGAGTGCATAACGGAGGTAATTCTCTTGGGCATGGAGGCGTACATTCCATATTCTTTTCCTACTACTAATGCAAAAACACCTTCTACTCCTACTACTGATGCCAAAAAACATTGGTTTAACTTTACTTGTTCTGATGCTATGCACAAGAGAGAGGAGTCTTGCAGAAGGTACCGTCGCCATCCAACTTCTGACTCTCACTCAGCTTATATATCTGCCAGGAATCGTGCAAAATCTGTTCGTCGACTCGCCAAAAATTCCTTCATCCGACCAAAATGTGAAAATCTATCCACTTCTATTGATTCTCTTTCTTTCTGACATCTAGCCAAGAACTTATCCAACAACTTTATTTCTTCTTTCCCTCCTCTTTTCCATTCCGACAGCTCAGTTGCCGTCTCTTCTCTTGACAAAGCTGAACTCTTCCTGAAACTTTCGCTTCCAACTAAACCCTGGACGATTCCAGTGCTGTTTCTCCATCACCTCCTCATTCTGACTTTACTATGTGTCAAATTAGAATCTCTTCCAAAGTTGTTCTTTATGCCCTATCTGGGCTCAACTCTAGGAAGGGGTACGGTTCTGATGGTGTTCCTCCTGTTGTTTTTAAGAACTGTGCTTCTCTGCTGGCACCCTGCCGATGCAAACTCTTTCGTCTTTGTCTCTCATCTGGTATTTTTCTTTCCTGCTGGAAGTTCGCTCTCATTCAGCATGTCCCAAACAAGGGTAACCGCTTTCAACCCTCCAACTATCGTCTTTATGTTTTCAATTCTTGCCTTTCTAAAGTTTTTGAATTTATCCTTAATAGGAAGATCCTTAAACACCGCTCTTCTCACAATCTTCTTTCAGATCGTTAGTATGGGTTCCGCAAGGGACGCTCCGCTGGCGATATTCTCGCATATCTTTTTGACTCTTGGTCAGCCTCCTTTTGGGATTTCGGTGAAACTTTTGCTATTGCGCTTGATAAATCAAAAGCTTTTGATAGAGTCTGGCACAAATCTTTAATTTCGAAACTGTTCTCCTCCGGTTTCTGTCCTTCTCTCTGTGTCTTCACTCTAATTTCCTTTCTGGCCGATCTATAGCTGTGGTTGCAGATGGCCACTATTCTTCTCCTAATGCTATCAACAATGGTGTTTTCTCTTAACATTCTTGGCGTTTTCTTTTCTCGTGATCTTTCCTGGAAAGATCACATAATTTTTATACGCACTGCTGTATCTGTATCGGGGTCTTGTTCGCCCCTGTATGGAGTATGCTTCTCTTGTATGGGGTGGCTCAACCCACACAGCCGTACTTGACCGGGTGGAATCAAAGCATTTTCAAAGTCTTCAATCTCTCTGTCTTCACCGTAATGTTGCGTCATTCTTTCTTTACTATCACTATTATAACGGGCACTGCTCTTCTGAACTCTCTAAAAGCATGCTTCCTCCTATAAGGAGAGCAAGCAGCACCAGACTTTCAAAACTTTCTCATTCCTTTTCTGCCCAACTCTGTAACGCAAGAGTTGATCGGTATTTTCAGTCTTTCATCTACTGAACCGGTGAACTCTGGAACAATCTTCCTTAATCCCTCTTTTCCCCTGCTTATGACCTCCAATCTCTCAAACACAGAGTGTCTAGGCATCTCGAAAACCTTGTACCTTGATTTTGGCTTCTTCTAGAAGGTGGGGTGGGGTAGGTGTTTTTTCGGACATCCGCCCTTCGCCCCTCCTTCCTGCGTAAAAAAAAAAATCCTGTGACAATGACAAAAATTAGTAGAAAAATAAGAAACTCAGGATATAGAATCTCTACAAACAGATATGAACAGAATCTACAATTGGTCTGACGGCAATAATGTGAAATTTAACACTGAAAATTTTCAACTATTAAGGTACGGAAGAAGGGAGAACCTAAAATACATGGAATACTATACCGCAAATGGACAGGAAATTCAGAGAAATTCTAAAGGAAAAGATGTAAGTGTTGTAATGACTGATGAGGCGAAATTTGAAAAAGAAATTAAGATAGCATTAAACAAAACAAAACTAATAACTGGGCAGATACTGACAACCTGTAAACGAAAGGATCGGAATATAATGATTGCTCTATTGAAAACACTGATCAAACCGAGGTGGAATACTGCTCGGTCTCAACAGCCCCATGTGAAAACAAAAGACATTACTCAACTAGAAGGGATTGAGAGAAGCTTCACAGCCAAGATCAATGGCTGCAAGGAACTAAATTAACGGGAAATATTACGTGAATTAAACTTATATTCACTGGAAAGAAGAGAGAGGTGCAGTCCCCTACAATACTTCCGCTCCACCCTCTCCGAGGTGTGGAGGCAACGCAGTCCCTCTTTCTCCCACCTCCCACTCCCTCCCTCTCCTCCTTCCACTCTCCCTCTCGCTACCCCACCTCTCGCCCTTCCCCTCTCCTTTCGCTATCTCCATTTCCTCTCTCTCTCTCTCTTTCTGCCTCCTTGTTATTTTCTTTCGATTTATCTTCATTCTTATTTTTCCATTTTCCATGACCCTTTTCTTCCCACCCCACTGCTCCCCGATTATTACCTCCTCCCATATCTCTCATTTTTCCCACCCTATCAACTACTTCTGTTATTTGTGTTGTTGCTTTTTTCCTTTTTACCTTCCCTCCTAATCCATTCTCTTTCACATTATAATTGACTCACTCATCCACTCACGCATTTAACTTTTAATAAAATTTCCTCTATAAATACTCAGATATATATAAACAGCTTCCGAAAATTTTCTTGTATATCGATAATCTTTTTCCTCTTTTAAATAATACACCAAAAACGACAATATTACGAGATCAAGCCGTCGACATGGAATCGCACAATAGCTGAAATTAATCATCATAATGTAGAGGAATACAACACTTATTTGCAAGGGTTACTATCGAATCACGATATGACAAAAAGTATTGCATTACGCATGATCGCAAAATTCGAAGGACACTGTAATTTAAGTGTAAGATTAAGATTCGAATATCATCTAATTTTAAACTATGATTTGAACACAGCCACGAAATATATTAAATAATATATATATATATATATAATATATATATATATATATATATATATATATATATATATATACTGTATATATATATAATATATATATATATATATAATATATATATATATATATATATATATATATATATATATATATATATATATGTAAAACTGAATAATTCTAACATTCATCTTTGCATATAAAGTCCAAACTCGCGTGACACTCTAAATGTATATAAAATGCAAGTTTGGAAAAAATTTTAATTTTCTTTATTATATTTTTGCTAAGTAATTGATGAATTATTTCTTTTTTAAATTACCTAATCATTTTTTAGATTAAGCTTGATCATATAATCGTGTTAAATTCTGCAATGTTAATTTTTTATACATTCTCTTAGTTGTAAAAGAATAAGTCATAACTTACCAAAATTCTAAAATAACACTTAATTTTAAATTTTAAGCATTTAATTTTGACTCATATGCATGATTAATTTTAATTCATAATAAAATGCATACTTCAATTTCCATTTTTGCTAACTCGGTAAATCATGATAACATCAGATCTGTCAATATACTGTAAAAAAAATATATGACTTCATCTTCAAGTATCTTGCTGATCTGCCAGTATACTGTTACAGCCAAAATTTACCTTTGTCTTCATATATTCGGCCAAAAAAATTCAGCCTATTGAGAATAAAAACAAAAGTAGTCAACATTAAATAATTATAATGTCACCAAATTATTAGTATATAAACTCTTGTAATTTTTCAAATTATCATTCTGTTTATTCTGGTCTGACCTAGAGGCTGAAGCATTAACTGTAATATTTTAGAAGTAGTAAAATTCAGTCAGAGGATCTCTTTGTCTTCTCCTTTCAATCCTGCTTTCTCCAGAGAATTTAGTTTTAAAAGAGAATAAATAATTTCCTGATACGCTAAACGAAGAATCGAGGAACCATCAGATAATTTAGTAAGTTTTCACAGAATCCTCCGATCCACAACAAGAAATCGGAGTGTAGTATAAAAGAAACTACTGCAATTCCCTACACGATACCAGCCACCCCAGTGAGAAAATCCGTTGCTGCCACCTAACCAGAAACCCCGTCAACCTCGAATCACCCAAGGCCATAGACGGATGGTTAACATCTCTATTACAGAAAAACTACCCTGGTCATACTGCTAGAATCATTACACGGTGGTTTCAGAAACAACGAGATGTCGAGCTGCTGAACTGGCCCACCAAGGGGTGCGACCCAAACCCCACTGAAAATGTATGGATAAATGTGGTTAACGCCTGGGAGACTGGGCAGGAGCGGACATCTCGGCACCTGCTTCAACACACCATAGCAGAGTGGGAACTTTTCCGCACGAACCCACAAGTTATCTACAATCACGTGGCATCTGTTCCAAATAGACTACGAGAGGTCATTAATAATAATGGAGGATGGACCAAGTATTGACTAATTGTGTATAATAATGTTATGGTTGTGATGTAGTAAATATACATTTATTTACTTGAACAATTGTCAGTTCTTTATAATTTGAAAATTACGTTTTGTGTTCTTACGAAATCCCTAAATTTATTTGTTTCATGTTTATCTTTGTAATAAAAAAATTGAACTATGTTATCATTATCTCTCCATGGATAGACCTTTTCCTGGATAATCACTTGTTGGTGATGCATAAACTTTAAACAGAAATATTATTGCCTGAAGGAAAAGTCGATACTACAACTTATCTTACACTTCAACTATAACATGGACACATCAAAATCCTATGATTGAAAGTTTTTAAAGTATCCCACGTTTGTGGAAAAACGTAACTATTCTATTCCCTAAATTTAGGAATAATGCATGAATAAAGTACATAGTCGTCCGAGCATTACCACCAAAACTATAGTGAACAATATATTTATTCTGCCATTGGTTTTCAAAAAATAAAAGTGTTACTATAACAACACCTGAGAGGGGGAGGAGGAGACGGAGGGAGTGAGGGTGGGGGACTAGGGTTTAAGAGGGACTGCGTTGTTTCCACATCTCGGAAAGGGTGGAGCGGAACTATTACAGGGGACTGTACACCATTATTTATACTTGGAAAAGAATGGAAGAACTAGCCCCTAATCCTAATTTGAACCCTGTAACCAGTGGTTACATTGTTCAAAGTAAGATTAGGGGCTAGTTAGGTTAGGTTAGGTTTGGTTAGGTTAGATTTCCACTTATGGAAAACTGATTCGTGTGGGTAGTCGGGAGGTAACGAAAATGGTTTTTTGAGTAGGTAGGTAGTTAATCTAATAATTATTATGAAACTCCTTTTATGTCAAAGGCTGGGTGGATGAAACCAATCGGTTCCTGACCAGAGTTAATCTTCACACTAGTATTTCTATATTGTGTGATAAAGCGTACTTGGTAGTATTGAAACAATGACACTACCAATCAACCAACCAACACAAAAAAAGCAGGAGGGAAAAAGCCAGAACAAAGAACATGCGAGAACAGCGGCATGGTGAGTGGGGGGCTGAGACGAAACAAAGAAGTAGCCTACCAGCTTTAAGTACGCCCACCTAAATTAAGCGAATAAAAGAAAGACTCAGTTTTGAAGATCAGGCCTGTCTGAAGAGAGCAGGACTTATCTAATAACACTCGGTAAGAGAACCGTTGTATTTTTAAGCCCCAGTTTAGTGATAACAGTTTAAACTGGGTCCAGTTAGATTAAGCCTGCATTGTGGTCTAAGACCTAGTATCAACTTATACTTTAACAAAGGCTACGGTAAATTCCCCTAACCTAATTTGGTGAGGAATCCTACCGTGGACCTCAATTTACTCTACCCGCTCTGGACCATTTCCGGAATCTCTAGGCTGACCCTACACGGATAGGCTTAACCTACTCTGCAGTTAGACTGGAGATGTTAGGAGTGGGTTAATTGGGAACCAATTCATACAGAACACTTTTCACACACAGTTTGAGTGGTTACTAACCACTCAAACAACAGTATAAAGTAGAAAAGGAAGAATGTATCGTATTCCCAAATTAAAGGCTAGAGAGGGAACATCCTCAACCCTGAAGGAAAATAGTTTTATTGTGAGAGGACCAAGACTGTTCAACCAGCTGCCCAATGAACTAAGAAACACGAGTGGTGTAACATTGGATATCTTCAAAAGAAATGAGGAATCATCGCACGGAACACTTGAAAGGTTGAAAGGTATATATATATATATATATATATATAATATATATATATATATATATATATATACATATACCGTGTGTATATATATATATAGTGGGCCCAATTTTAGCCGAAAGAGGTGATGCTGATTAATTTGGTGCTAATGATTAATTGATATAATGATTGATTGTTAATGACAGGCTGGGTCAACAATTTATGATGTCCAACAGTATCACCGGTTGAAGGTGGCAAATGGAGTAGGCCTACTATAATATTTCTGAGTGATACGAATTGCTTCGAGGTCACCAGCTTGGATTACACCCAAGCAAATATTGTTAAGGTTAGAAAAATTACCCTATGGTTTTGTGTTTAATTAAGAAAATAAATCATTTATTTGTTCACAGTGATTAACATGGCAATGAAGGTATTTACGGGATTAACAATTACATAACGACATTTATAGTATGCTAAATATGACTGAGGATTAGCAAATGAGGAAATGGTTATAGAGCTTAATTGTTAAGTAATACACTCGTTTATGGTAGGCTATTGGTATGCAAAAATGGAACATAGAATAAACGATGCAGCCTAATAATGATTGGAAGAAATGCACGTATGTTGGTACACTGTAAATGGATCAGGCCTTCATTTAGGTAGGCTAGAGTTATGCATAAATGAAACATAGAATAGATGCTGCAGCCTATTAATGATAGAAAGAATGCACGTACGTTTAGTACACTGTAAATGGATTAGGCTGTCAATAATGAAATGCTTAAAAGGATCACATAAACAAACGAATGCAAAATAAAAATGAATTTCATGAAATAACACAATAACAGGGTGATACACAATTACGGTATTGGAATGACACTTGGAATAGAAAATAGGCCTAGTGCGTTCTTAATGAGAGTCAGTTAGAACGCTTAATTAAACACTTTGGGAGTATAGCCTACCGTTCGGCGGTAGGTTGATGTAGGCTTCACGAGAGTTACTTAGAAAAGTTACTTATCTTACCTGGACGTCGCATACCTCTGGTGACGAAGTGTTGAAGGTGGACCTATTACTGTAGGCTCGAGATGTCGTTGACCGTCCTATTGAAGGTTTTTGAACGAGCTCTGGTCGTGTCGATTAGGCTTCTTGAGATGAAGGAGATGCTTGAAGGTTGACCTTGTGGAACGTAGATCCGAGGTGATGTTGATCGTCCCATTGAAGTTTGTTGAACGAGCGCCGGTCACCTGATGCAGCCTCCTGAGATGAAGGATATGCTTGAAGGTTGACCTTGTAGAACGTAGGCCGAAGGTGATGTTGACCGTCCCATTGAAGTTTTTTGAACGGGCGCGGTCGCCTAAAGTGTTGATTCGCTTCGTGTAGAGTTGAGATGATGCTTGAGGGACTGAAACCGGCTGAAGTCGAAACGGCGCTGGGTTTCGAACTAATGCTTCTGCAGGCGGTCTGTAGAAAGTCTTACTTGATGATAGATCGGAAGCTTTGAAGGAAACAGCAGGCCGCTCATCCGGCGGGAAGCCGGAGGGCGGTTGATGTGAGGAGTTGTGCTCCTGACGGAGGAGAAGCGTGACACGTGACGAGAAATGCAAACGAGAAGTGAGCGAGCGAGTGAGTGAGAATGAGTGAGTGAGGAAGTGTATCAGAAGAATCTCGCTCATATAACCTCTGTGACGCAGAAACTTTCGCGCCATATCTTGAGACGCCTTCTACGCGTCCTTTAGTTGTTAAGGGCTAGTAGTATGGTAGTATGGGCGCAAAATGGGAGAGTGCAATGCAATTGCAAATGTTGCAAGATGTAGCAAGAGTGCCAACCCCCCTTTGTTGCAAGGCACCCCATAGTGACACACCCACCCCTCTTTGTTGCAAGGCACCCATAGTGACACACCCACCCCTTTTTGCAAGGCACCCCCTATATGGGAGTGGGGGATTGTTGCAAGAGCAACAAGGGGTTATGCAACTTGGAGGCGGAGTTATCCCCAAAGATGCAATGAAATCCCGCTGAGGGAAACCTCTTTGGGGGATAAAGTGGGACGGCCTCACCCCCGCAAAGGGGTATACCTAACCTAAGAGAGAGGAGAGTAAGAGGAGAGGTATTCGCTTGAAAGGAGCCAACCGCATATTAGGACTTCAGCCGAGCGGCCATTGTCTTAATATGTTCCTAATCAGCCAGTTGGCTTATCTGGTTGAGTTGCCAGATTGCGCTATTTATTTAATTAAAGCATATATTCTGGCTTAATCAGCTAGTTGGCTTAGAAGACAGTTGCCAGTTTGCACTATTTATTTAATTGAAGCATATATACTCCCTTAATCCGACAGTTGGCGTATCTGGCTGAGCTGCCATTGGCTTAGAAAGCGTAAATGGCTCGTTCAGGTTGAGTTGCTAGAGAGCGCTATTTATATAATTATTGCATATATTCTGGTTTACATATCCACTTTAGAAGCCAGCCAATTTATATAATTAAATTCCGTGTACAAATAAAAAGAATTAAAAAAACATCATGACATCATTCTGTTTATTTAGGCGAATTAATGGAAATATAAAAAGTAAATATACAATGGAATATATATGATCAAAAATAATAATAGCATACGGACGAGGAATATATAATAAGTATACAATGGAATATATAGAGTACATGATCAAAAAATAATAATAGCATAAGAAACACGAACGGGAAATATATAATCCAAAATATACGAAACGTTGTATTATCAATATATTAGTAGAGGAAACATATATACAGTTATATTAAATGATTAAATAATTAAAAATAATAATACACGAAACGTATAATCAATTGCATATTAGTATAGGAAATATATATATATATATATAATTGAAAATAATAATAAACGAAACGTATAATCAAATGCATATTAGTACAGGAAATATATATATATATATATAAATATGTACACAATTAAATAAATAAATATACATCCTTTGTGTTCTAAGGGTTATATTAAATAATTAAAAATAATAATACACGAAACGTATAATCAATTGCATATTAATACAGGAAATATATATATATATATATATATACACAATTAAATAATTAAATATACATCCTCCATGTTCTACGGCGCAGAACGCTAAACTCACACGTAATCGAGCCTGCATTCACGTCATTATTATTTTGTACTACGTGGTAAAACCGTCCAAGCAACACTTCACCGTTTAACTTATACGGATGCATATACTCGATATAAATGGCTTTCATATCGTTCAATACTATTTTTGTGCCTACTTTACATTCGGTTGGCAAGTTATCTTTAAACACGGCTAGAATACAATCAAAAGCACGCATAAAGAGGTCATAGTTAACCACAACATCATTATTAAATACAAGTTTATAAACACGCCTTTCCAATAGAGGGTTTTTCCTTACCGTCCCGAGCTTTTCAATCGTGAACTCTTCTTCACTCTGCATAGCGGCAATTGAAATAATCTTCCAAGTCGTAACAACTATTCATTATATAGAGGTACAGCTCTTCATGGTGAACAGTGTAGTCAAGCTTTACTCTGTACCGCTCAAGTGCTTTGTACCAAAGTTCAGGATATTTCAAAGAATCTAAACCTTTTAAATATGCATCCAGCTCTAGACTATTCTCGCATTGTTCATTCTTACATTTGATAAACCCGTCGAGCAGAGTGGTGTATGCGTATTCAAGAACCGTGTAAAAATAAATCATATCCGTAAAACGAGCGTCTAATATAGGCTTCAGCTTGCGGAATCCGACGATTCCAGACATTCTGTCGAGGATGAAACAGTTTTACGTAGGGACAAGAACGTTATTATCAGATGTGTTCTTCCACATTAGTCGTATATCAATGCATGGCTCTTCGTTATTTATACACAACGTGCAAACAATGGCATATGATGGGGCTTCACTAATCTGCTCTTTTATTGTACCTACACCTGCAGGTATTTTATAACGGTCCTCTCCCCACTTCTCAACTATCACGAAGACTCTATTCATCTCCTCAACCCTTAAATAAATAAAATTACGTTTGCTTGCTTGCCTGCAAATCGTTTCAAGTACATAGTTAATGGTGCCGGTTTCACGCCTGAACACGCGCAATGACTTCGTCACGGAGACATCGTACGAAGCGTTGAGAATGCTTCTCAAAGGAAGTTCCATCGTATTTCGCACGTCCACTCGGTTGAAGCTCTGAGATGACTATGAGCCACAGGTGAACGGATCGGCTCGACGGGCCGAGTGAGTCACGCTGATGAAACGTGTACGGGTTTGTTCGAACTTGTGTGTTTCGTGAGGTACACGGGTGGGCGGCTCGCTGGGGGGAACGCGTCACACTGCTGAAGCGTGTACAGGCTTGTTCAAACACTTGTGCTCTTGGACAAACAGAATTTTCCACTACATGAAACAATATCGACCTTAATGTTTTATCAACTCACCAGACGTTCATTTCCACAAACTAAACATCTTCACAATCCGGCGCACTATTTGAGAGAAACATATGTCCATATTTATCCTTTCTATTTAACAAGCGATACTCGTCTTTAAAGACTGTTGAAAACTCACACAGCCCATTAGCCACAACCTCACTACAAACCTCATCATGATATACTGTATATTAATATAGTGGTAAAAAAGATTCGCCATGAAGACAAGATTTACATTCTCAACCGTATGGTACGAGCAGTCAGTATGGTGTAACATGACATAATATCGCTTGTCCTACCACTCATCAAGACTCACTATCCATAACTGTTGCTTATCTTCTGAACGTGTTGCTTCTTCTACTTCGCGGTATATGTGAGCCTTTATAAAGGTTAGGTCTATAACATACTTCAATACATCGTCTGAACTGCGAAATCCTAAATGCCCTCGCCAGAATACCCGTAGAGTATTTGAACATCTTGGTCATTCGCACGGCTCAATATAGCCTTAAAAGTATCACCCACGTCTTGGCACTTTGCCGAATACCACTTCATAAATGTTCAACACGAAATATTAAAGGTAGCCATTACTATTTTTCTTTTACGCGGGAGAATACACGTCTGAGCTCAAAGGCATGCAGAGGTCAACTGAGCACGCAGAGATAGAGGGATGCTCAGGTAGCGGCAGGACTCACGTTGCCGATCTTACAGTGGGCGGGATTAGCTTTTTACTGTACTCACACACACACACACACACGCACGCATGCAAAGGAGAAAATGAAACCTTAATTGGAGCAAATATAAGTGATAATGAACATATCAATACACATATATATAAATACAATCAAGGATTAAGGTAGCCAAAGGGTACGGTATCATAGGTACCAAGCACCTGGTAACGTTTCCTATAGGTGTTACGGCACACCTTTGGACCCCTAAGTTCCTTCACGCCCCAAGCTTCTGTGCCCGAAAATTGTGGGTACCTGCAGTCAGTTGGGGTAGCTAATCATCCTCATCATCTTCCAAGCAAACTAGTTCCCTCAACGAGTCAAAGTTAACGACTTGACGTTTCGCATGCTTAAGCGTAATACCCTTAGATTTCACGATATACTTCGTATCATCCCCTATCCTCACCCGTACCCCCATAGGTTTTTGGCCTTTTGACACAAAGGAATCTGCGTATGCGATGTCTCCATACTCATCCTCGATCTCGTCAGTTAGCTCTCCGAGGAACTCTCCAATAGCGGGCATGTATTCACATTCCCTCGCTGTGAATATCACGCTATCTGTGTCGGCGTACAAAACCCTCCGCCCAAGAGAATGCAATAGGCCCCAAAGTTTGATGCGTGCGTAAGCTGTTGTGAAGCTGGCTACAGGTATGTTTGTAACCCGTGAGGTATCTGTGGCCAATTCGGTATTGTTGTACTTTATTATGTAAGTATTACCTACATTCACAATCTCCATGACCTCTTTATCGGGAGCGTTTGCATAATCCCAGACTTCACTATAACTTTGTGCCAAATGAACCTTCCCTTTGCCAGTATTCTGTGCAAATTTTCCCCAAAGACTATTTAGACACAACTTTGCACTAAAGCGCTTGCCAGGGTTCTTTACAATTTGGGAAAGGTCAAGCTGTATACCTTCACGGTCAGGGTAACGATGAATATAAGACGATTTTTCATCTGAGGTGTCAACCCCTCGTGGATATCCTGACGCCTAAACCTTATCCTTCAAAAATGCGTTTATACAGTATATGGTCTGAAAAGATTGGGTAGCTTCTGAAACCTCCACACCTCATGTATCTTCATTATTCGATACCCATGGCGAAAGGCTAGGGCCAGCTCAGGGCTTGTATATACACCTCTGATCTTGCGTTGCGGGATGTATGGTCACAATCACCATTTTTCTCTTCTGCGCACTTCACGCACAGGAGAAACATGAGCTTGTGATCTAAAACGACGAGTAAGATCGGCATCCATAAATTGCGAGGGGGGAGCACGTCTACGAAAGAGAGTCCAAAGTAGTTCTCATTCAATTTGGCTGAAAACTCCTCGATGGTTGGTATGATGGGACCACCATTTCTTCAGGTGCAACTACTTGGTACGGATTGTTCATCATCACGTAGGGGTATAAAGAACAGAAGTCGTAGTAATGGAGATTCACACCCTCCGTAGGCGGAAAGTATAGCTTGAAGGGATTTGTACGCCCTCCGAACAAGCTCTCACCGCATTTGAGAGGATCAAGCACCATTAAACGTTTGATCGTGTTTATTTCTTCACGGAAGTGTCCATCTGCCTCCATCCGTGCATCATACTCATGCTCCCACAAGACTTTGTGAATGAACTGGGAGCCTATAAGTTGATCAAGGGTGCGGGTCCACGCAAGACATTTGGCAGGAGATCTACTGTGGATATCTCCTACGATTCCAAACTCATGAAGGGGGCATCCGTGCCACCAGCAACCGTTAAAGGAGTACACAGTCTTCTAACGAGTGGCACGGTTTTCACTTAGACCATCAACCCAAAAAACACGACCATTAACTTTAATGGGTACTTCACCCGTGTTGCGGGCATGTTTTATGTATACACCTGTCTGCTGCTGTAGGTGTATGAGCCAGTAAATAGCTTTGTGCCCACAACTGCAGGGATTGTTTCTCTGGATAACGGGTAAGGTGTCTTCAGGCATGAAGTTATTCTTGAACACCGTAAAACATAATGAGGCGACGGTGGTTGCGACTTGCAACGGATCGCATTTGAACCGACCTATGTACATCCTTCTAAAGGCATGGAAACATACTCTAAGCACGCGCACATCATTCACGCAATAACGCTCACATTCATCAGCTATATTATAAGGATCACATTCATTAAAACTGTTGTAGTATCGGTCAAAATCTTCACGTTCATCTGTACTCATACATTCATAGTTAAAGTAATATTTGGGTGGAGATAGTCGTACGTAATTTAAAGTTTCGCTATTGAGGAATGTGTAAGGGAAATATCCTTTTGAAACTTTAGTGGCTACGCCCATCACCTTGGGTACCTTTGCTAATTTACAAGGTGTGAATAATAAAGTGTCTTTAAACTGTAAATTACCTCTTATTTGCATCTGTATTAGTTTGTTGCCTCTTTTCAAGGGACCACCTGTAAATATTTCAGATGATTCGTGTTCAAGCAACTCCTTATAAAGGGACTGTGTCAAATTTCGCCCCGTTATGGGCAAGAATATATGAGGGGTCGCGCGTCTTAAAGTACCTAAGCTCCACCACAGGCGAAAACGTGTTTTTGATGGATATTACTATTTTCACCCTTCCTCTATCGCGTGGTTTGGGTTATAATGACCGTAAGGTCGTAAGACACTAGAAGTATGGGTGAAAACCTTATGAAGAGAACTACTTTTTTCACCTCTATCGCCAGCCAAAAGTTCACCCTAAGTTCGGCATAATAAGAAAATTTTTTTTACAAAAATATATAAAAAATGCAAAATATGAAAATCTATTCCAAAAACTCAACATCTTCATTATCATACTTAGAACTTTAATTTTGCCAAAAATGAAAGTTCTAGCTCAATTAATAACAGAAATACTATTGCCAGAATATTGCCGAACTTTGGAGGCGATTTCTGACGAATTTTAATTATGGCGCTTATGTACCTTAAGACGCGAGACCCCTCATATAGTCATTTTTTTTAATTTGTCCGCTAACTTGACAATATAGGACACAAATAGTTTTACAGGGCTATCGTGGGCATTCGTTTTAAAAACATTTGTACGTTTACCACATTTGTGACACTCATCACACTCGATCTCCATACACTCATCACAGATAGTCTGGCTCACAAGTAAATGTGGAATAACCTCTTTGGTTTCAGCGTTCGTGTATGTTTCTATATCGTAGTACAAAGTTATACAAGGACTGTTTCTAGGCTTGACGTCTTTCATATAACATACGTACTTTACTCCAACCGCCTTATATTTCTCATGGCATGTAGAACAGTGAATTTCATCACATTTATGCTTGAAATTCCCCCAATCATCCATCATTTGAAACATACCACCCTCGCAGATTCTCATTTTCCTGCACGTGCCAATTGATTTATGGAGCTCAAAACAGTTATTATTGAAAAATGTGCGTCTACACACATCACTTTCCCTCTTCTCAGCTGCAACTATACGGCTTTCACATTTGGAGCTTTTACACTGCTCACATACTATGTGGCAATCTTTACAATGTTTCACTATAGCATCCGCAAACTCGATACACCTCTTACACAAATCATGTTGTCTTCCATATTTTCGATTTTTATCATAACTCGCGTAAAGGTCCCTTATATTACGGATGGGGAGATACGTTGTCCCTGACAGACCTAAAATAAGTAGGGGTCTTGTACGATCTCTCACACAGCTTTTAAAAACATACACAGTTCTACGACGATCATCCATTCCAAATACAACTATGCGAACATTCATTTCCTGTTCTACCCTTCTCAGTTTTTCAGGACCCATGTTACAGTCAAACTCAAGTTCACAGTCTACAGCTAGTTTACGGGCATGCTCCACCACCGTAGGCAACCAAATTTTTTGAGCCTGTGTATTTAGTACAGTAAACATACGAGCTAAGACTACTGCTATAAAGCCATAGCCACGATCGACGTTTATATGCCGTCTATAAATAGCATGAGAATTGAAGTCAAGAGAATAAGATGTGACACTATGACCCGCAACACGGAATACACGGTCAATATTTACCGTGAAGTTGTCCATATTGAAGGCCATACTACTTTGAGAGGCCTGCATGATACGACCTAATATATACTCTATATCTTCAGCTGCCAAACGTCTGAACGGTATTACTACCTAAAAATCTTCTACATCTCCGTCATCTGACCCGAATCCGAAGGACAGCCTCGTCCTGACTTCACGTTCGTCGCGGTTCTGAAGGGCAAACTCTACAATACGTTGAACTATGCGTCGTAGTCCTTCTTCAACACCATTGCCATACATGGACCTTGGATCAACCCTCACTATATACCGATTTTTAGTCAAGACTGGGGTGGGGGAATCGGTGCGCACCATCTCGAATGTTATGCCATCCTCAACAGAATGAGAAGCTCCTGTGGAGGAAGTACCCGGAATTGAATATGGGGGTATATTTGAGGAAGGTACTATAGGGGGAGTTGTGTCGTAAGACGTTGAGGGGTGGGGATCTATTACCGGTGACCTAACAACTGGGACAATCCTGGCGTGCTTTATACCTGACATGGTGGGCTCTTCATCGTGCGGGGAAGGGTTCTGTGCTGCACGGTCAACGGGGTGCTGTACATCGTCGTCTTTCACGGTTCTGTGGAAGAAGAAAACAAAATATAAGGAACAGTACTCAAAATTTGTAATATTTTGCAAATGACCCACTTAGGAGTGCGACGTGTTAGAAATGGATTCTGTAGAAAGATTCAAGTTCACGAGCCCATCCACATGTATTATATCTGGCCCTACAGGATGTGGCAAAACTGTGTTTATGCTTAAAATCATTAAAGAAAAGGGTGAGATGTTCTCAAAATTTGTGCATAAAGTAATATGGTGCTATTCGACGTATCAATCAGTGTTCAACGAGTACCAACATGATATTTTGTTCCACAAAGGGGTATATGACGTTAATTCGTTAAAGGGAAATGAACATACAGTCATTGTAATTGACGATCTCATGTTGGAGATGGATAAAACGTTTGCAGAGATATTTACAGTATTCTCCCACTATCTTAACATAAGCGTGTTCTTCATCAATCAGAATCTATTTTTCAAAAATAGATACATGCGCGATGTGTCGCTAAATACACAATATCTAGTCTTAATCGCGCAACGTAGAGATGTATCACAAATTGGGGTATTAGCCAATCAAATGTTCCCGAACCAGCATATGGAGTTTTTGGAGGTTTATAAAGAGGCCCGAACCAGCGTTATGGTTAATTGCTTTGTGACCTTCACCCGCGAAACACGTTTAGGGTGCTTCTAAGAACGAATATATTCCTAAGCGAGTCTGAAACGGTGTATATTCCAGAATGACAAACAGGCTAAAGAAATCCCATGAATTAATAAAAATCTATCAACGATCGATTGCCCCGGGCACTGCAACAGATGTTTGTTAAAAATATCGACTCCGACTTTTTAAAATGCATCTGTGAAATCTGTCTTAATGTTAGAAAATGTAATGTGCCAATGAAACCCTCTCAGAAGGCTCGCTTACGTCGTTACAAGAACATCATACGAGCGCTCGCTCATGAAAGTCAAACTGTGGGTAAGAAAAAGCGCATTATTGTACAAAGAGGAGGATCATTCCTACCCATCTTATTTTCAGTTTTTAGACGTTTACTGACTAGATTAATATAATGAAGAAGGTGGTTGTGATTCCGCACGAGGTGTATGCTTCATTGCAAAGTTCAAAGACTCCAGACACGGCTCTAGAACCCCGTAAAAGTAGGCTTAAAAGAATGGAAAGTGAGTTGCTAGCCCTATCAATCAGTGAAAAGCACCTTGATGAGAAAAAGATCTTGTACCAAGATGCTTTGCAGAAATTTCTTCATGAGTACGAGGATTATAAGGATCCGACAGAGCTTTCCACGTGGTTATTAGGCACAGCGCGAGTAGTGCTCAGCATGGCGACACAGGACCGGTCCCCGATGTTAGAGATGACCAACCAAAGAGCAACGGAACACAACACATCGAACTTGTGCTAAAAAAGAGCCTCCCACATACACTGAGGCATAAAGGCTTAAGTCTTTAGGTATTACCCCTAGGCATCTAGGTATTACCCCTAGGCACGGTTTGGGTCTTAGGATTACGTCTAAAACGATATTTTTGAATACTAAATTCGAAGAGATTTGTGCTGAGGAAAATGTACCCTTCGTAAAGCTGTGGTCAGAATTCAGTGATACTCGCCTTTTTATAAAAGATGGCGGGTATTTTAATGAAATAGGTAATGCTAGGCTAGGTAAGTTAATTAACGAAAACGTACGAAAGCTGTATAGGTCGAAGCCTTCTTTAAACGTTGTGGGTCCTGAGAACGCGGGCCCGACGTGAAAAATAGTTTAAAAAGCCGGCCCGTGGTAAAATTAACTTAAAAGTCTTTTATTGTAATGTGCGTAGTATTAGAAATAAATTAAACGAATTTAAGGCGATAATTTATTCCGGTAAGTACGATATAGCTGCTATCACTGAAACGTGATTAAATACCGTGACTCGGGACTTGTTGGAGGAATTTGATATACCGGGTTTTAAACTCTACTAATGATAGGTTACACAGGATTGGTGGCTGCGTTTTGCTGTATATTCGTAATTCCCTTAGGGCTATCGAGGTTAAGATAGATTTTCCGGTAGCAATTAACGCGATATGCGTTGAAGTTAGGGCGCGTAGTATTAGTTTTAATTTTGATGTTGTTTATAGACCTCCCGTTCAACCCCTCGATACCTATACTAGATTTTACTCACTTCTTGGTAACTTTATTGACAATTGGAGTAGTATAATTGTCTGAGACTTTAACTGCCCTAATGTTAATTACGAGACTTTTACTGGTAATGAAGAGGGTTTGAGATTGATTGAGTTCATGGAAGATAATTTTTTACGACAGATGGTTATCGTACCAACGCGCGGTGACACTATTTTAGATTTGGTGATGAAGAAAGGCGAAAATATAGTCGAAGGTTTAGAAGTATGCGAGAGTTTAGGGTGTAGTGATCATCAAATTCTTAGGTTTAAGTTATTGATAGAAAACACTAAGGATAGTAACGTAATAGAAGTCCCTGATTTTCGTGGGGCCAATATTGATAGTTTTGCGGATAGGATGAGAGTATAGTAGTGGACTGGGATAACTTATTTCTGAGTAATGACACAAATTTGCATTGGGAGGCGTTTAAAGAAAGTTTTATGAATATTGAAAGGGAGTTTATTCCTCGTAGGCCGAAGCGCGCTACAAATCATGGTAAGCCCAAGTGGTGGACAAGGGAAATAGGCGAGTTCATAAAAGAGCGTAACAGAGCGTATAGACTTAATAAGCGCAATGGCACGGCAGCTAACTTTAATAGATATATCGAGCTTAGACGTCAGGTTAAAAGATCAGTTAGGAATGCCAAGCGTAATTTAGAGATACTTATATACTTATAGCTGCGGATAGTAAACATAATCCAAAAAAATTTTGGAATACGTGAATAATCGTAAGCCGATAAAAGATAACATAGGTCCTCTAGTGGATGTTAACGGCGCTTTGGCGACTGACGCTCAGGCGATGGTAATTATTTTCAATAACTTTTTTGCGAGTTTTTACCGTAGAAGACGTAAATAATGTCCCCGACGTGGACGATATCGTTCCATTTAGTAGCGAGACTATTTTGGATTAAATAACTGTTTACGATGGTGAGATTGCGCATTATATCGATAGGCTAAAAGTTAGCAAAGCTCCAGGCCCTGACGCTTTTTATCCCAGACATTCGAAAGATTTGAAAGACGTTATCGTAGACCCCTTAACGAAGATTTTTAATCAGTCACTCAAAACGGGGATTATCCCTGAAGACTTCAAATTAGCTAACGTCTCGCCTATTTTTAAAAAGGCGACCGCACAGTAGCTAGCAATTATCACAGGCCTGCAAAATTGAGGGTCCTAAAAACTTTTTTGAAATTGTATGCTGGTTTTATATGAATTTGGGGTGCTAAATCCAAAAACGGCCTCAGATTTGCTCCATCACGTATAGTTTTTTCACAATTTGCTATGACGTTTTTATGTTGTAATATGTTACTGAATAAAATAAGTAGTGAAGAATTACGACATGAAACCTATTTCCTGACCATTTCTGAATATATTTATTTTAAAAAACTATAAAACTTGGATACTTACATCTTTACTTAGTGGAATGGCTTCGTAGTTCCGTTTTATTTTGCCAGTGAAGCTGCGCCTGTTGCATTTCCTTTTGTGCGCTGCTTCCTGATTTTCACGATGCAGCATCCAGCAATAATCCCCCATCATATTAACGTTCCACCGGCCTTGGTATCTCTTTTCCATCTCCTTAATGTCTTGATGGAAACGTTCTCCCTGTTCCTCACTTACAGCACCTAGATTTTCTGGGAAAAAGTCCAAGTGTGCATTCAAGAAATGAATTTTGATACTCACACTGGTATGCATCAATTTTGCTGTCAAGGGTTTTGTAAGTGATTCTATAGAGTTTTTCCTGCTGATTTCGAATCTGCAATCCGTTTTTCTCAATCAGCTCAGGTTATCCGGCTATGGCCTCATAAGTAAAATAGAATTTTTCGTGATTTTGTCAAAGCGGAATTGGAACAGTAACATCTATCATCACTTGTTTCACTTGTATAATATCTTTTTTTACTTTTCAGGCATATAGATAAAATATTTCATAATGAATAGAGCGTGTAAAAATGATCCCAATAGATTCTGCTACATATGTGGGACGGTTACCATGCCAAATAACCAGTCCCAAGTCACTAAATTTGTGAAGACAATGTATAGAGCATACTTTGGAATTAAGCTAGGGGACCAGGACAAAAATTTCGCCCCTCATATGTGCTGCAAGACGTGCATTGAAAATTTGAGAAGATGGAGCAAAGGCAGAGCGAAATCTTTGCCTTTTGGAATTCCATGATTTGGAGAGAAGGAAAGGATCACGTGACAGATTGCTATTTCTGCATGACAAACCTCCAAGGTGGGCTTATAAATTTATTTTTCTTAAATATTTTGAAATCCTCGTATGAAACTTGACATAATATTCACCATATATAGCATAATATTCACCATAATGGTAATCATACATTTACATATACATATTGTTATAGAAAATACATTTACACATACATATTGTTATACAAGTTACATTTACAATACAATGATTGTATATTTTCTTTCTTTTTCATTCATATTGTCCCCGAAGGGACAATATGAATGAAAAAGAAAGAAAATATACAGACTCCATCGACCTATTTCATATCTTACAGACCGCAGCCTTCCCTCACGAGCCGCCACTGTCTGAATGCTTCTTCTTTTTCATATGCAAGTTTTATATCCATGTTTCTGTGTTTCTATTTTCAGGAGTTAACAAGAAGAATAAACACATTGTTGTATACCCTGACATTCCTTCTGCTATGAGACCTGTACCCCCATGGTCCTGGAATTCCAATACCCGACCCACCTCAAACCCTGGACTTCGATGATTCTGATGATGAATCAATGACCAATGCCAATGACCAGTCCCAGTCGTATATACCTCAAAATACCGCTTCAAATGAGCCGAGGCCTCTCAACCAGGCCAAACTTAATGATTTTACCAGGGATTTAGGACTTTCCAAATTAGCTGCCGAGATCTTGGGCTCACGACTTCGAGAGGACAACTTGCTGGCTCCGGGAACAACATTCTCCTGGTATAGGAAACGAGAGGAAGAATTCCGCAAGTTTTTTGCAGTGCATGAAAATACCTCTTCCTTAGTGTACTGCTGCAATGTTGAGGGGCTAATCGAATCCTTGGGCCTGCCATATAACGCATCAGAATGGAGGCTATTTATAGACTCGTCTAACGAAGTTTGAAAGCAGTACTTCTCAACATTGGGAATAGGGTTGCATCAGTCCCTGTAGCACATTCCGTACAACTTACTGAGAGCTACGATAACATGAAAATTTTACTGGATGCTCTCGTATACGACCAACATAACTGGAGGATCTGCGGAGATTTGAAGGTAATACTAATATCATAAGTAAACTATTGCTATTGACTGTTGTTTTTCCAAAGGTTATTTGAGAGCGTATAAGAACACTTAACTTCCCCACAAAAGTGATACAGTCCAATGCGTAGATTTTTTTATCTGATAGAACAAATTCTCTAAATTCTTTAAATATTTTCATTTTTTTTCAGATTGTGGCATTTGTATTGGGAATGCAAGGGGGATACACGAAATACCCATGTTTCCTCTGCAAATGGGATAGCCGAGCGGATGAGAAGCACTATGCACAGCGTGAATGGGCATCCAGAGAGAATTTTGAACCTGGGTCGCATAATGTCGTTTCAGTGCCCCTTGTACCACCAACAAAAATTTTGCTCCCACCACTTCATATTAAGCTGGGCTTGATGAAAAATTTCATCAAATCAATGAATAAGGAGGGTTCAGCATTCCGATATCTCGAGAGTAAATTTCCTCATATATCTGATGCTAAACTAAATGCTGGGGTTTTTGATGGTCCTCAAATTCGAACTTTGATCAAGGATACTCAGTTCGAAAACGCAATGACTCCAACTGAGAAGAATGCCTGGCAGGCATTCAAGTCAGTTGTCACTGATTTTCTTGGCAAGCGTAGAAGTCCAGAATACGAGTCCGTTGTCGAAAACTTGATGGAAGCTTTCAAAGTTCATGGGTCGCGCATGTCCATAAAAATGCACTTTTTGTGGTCCCACTTGGACTATTTTCCTGAAAATTGCGGAGATTATAGTGAGGAACAGGGTGAACGATTTCACCAAGATATCAAAATAATGGAAGAGAGGTACCAGGGAAACTGGGATATCAATATGCTGGCGGACTATTGCTGGTGTTTGAAGCGAGACGTGCCCGAAGAAAAACACAGACGGAAAGCCAAAAAAGCTTCATTCCTTCCTCAATAAACTTTTTTTCATATTCATTGTATGAATAAAAGTATTTATTCACACAATGTTTTCATTTTTCACGAGTGTTCTTATAATATTACTCGTATCTACAGTGTTTAAGCTAAAAAAATCAATAAATTTGGGGATAAAATTGGACTTATAATAAATGGCCAATAGAGAAAAAACCTTACCTGATTGAGGAAAACCAATGTCATTTTCGAATTCAGCATGGTCGAATTATATAATATGAGTTGAAAAAACCCTCACAGCAGACAAAACAATTTCATATGCATACCAGTGTCATTGAGCATCCCAAAGCTTTGAATTTCTCCAGCATGTTTTCAACAATGAGTGCATATTCAGGGTCCTTATTATTCCCAAGGAACTTAGTAACCACACTTTTGAAGGAATTCCAAGCCTCTTTTTCTACTTCAGTCATCGTAGACAAGAAGTTTTCATCTGACAGCAGTCTTCTAATGTCTGGGCCTACAAAAATATCTTCTCTTAATTTTGCTTCTGATAGGTTAGGGAACTTCTTGCAGAGGTACTTAAAGCATTCTCCACTTTTTTCTAATGCCTTAACAAACTGTTTCATAAGGCCTAGTTTTATATGAAGAGGTGGTAGAAGTACTCTCTTTGGGTCAACAAGATTTTTACGCAAAATATTCTTGCTTCCAGGTTCTAGAGATCTTCTTTGTGGCCTGTGTTTTTGCTCCCAGTGTTGACTCTTTGCTCTGCTATCCCATTCACAAAGGAAACATGGGAACTTAGTATATCCTCCCTGCTGCCCCAGAAGCATGCACAATACCTTAAGGTCTCCACAAATCATCCAGTGATGATCATAATATTTTATCTTTGTAAGAACCAATTCCAAATTCTCATAACTTTCTTGGAGATGTACCGAGTGACCAACAGGTACAGAGGCATACTTGTTCCCATTGTGCAAAAGAACAGCTTTTAGACTTCTTTTAGAAGAGTCGATGAAAAGTCTCCATTCATCCGCTTTGTACTCAATGCCAAATGCCTGTACCAAACCATCAATATCACTACAGTAAACTAAATTGCCCTCATGTGAAAAGTAGTGAATAAACTCTTTTTCTCTTCTTCTATACAATTATATCGATGTTCCAGCTGATAATAAATTTCTTTCTTTTAATCTGGAGCCTAAGAGTTCAGCAGATTCCTTGGATAATCCCAAATCTCTCACTAAATCGTTTAGTTCAGATTGAGTGAACAACTGGGGGTCTTGACTTCCTATATCACACTGAAATTCTTCATGATCAGTATCTGAACCAGAATTACTAGGCAAATCTTCCAATGTTTCTGGTGGAAGCGGAACTGGAACTTCTGGCCCATGAGGAACAGGTCGAAAAGCTGATGGAAGATTTGGATAGAATATGGCTTTCTTATTTTTTGAGTTATAGCCTTTAACATCACAAGAGCAAAAATAGCAGTCATCACAATGATTTTTTGGCTCCCTCCATACCATTGGCACACCAAATCTGAATGCTTTCTTTTTGCCTTTACACCATTTCCTTAGATCCTCTACGCAAAAAAAAAAAAACTTTGTGTGGTGCCCATGGTTTGTCTTGGTCTCCTAGTTTCATTCCAAAGTAGGCATGGTACACTTGCCTAATAAAATTTGTTACGTTTCTTTGATGTTTTTAATAGTAGTCAGCATGGGTTTCGACGCCATAGATCTTGTTTAACTAATTTGTTAGAATTTTATAACGAAATAGTACGCGAATACGATAGGCATAGAACGGCTGACGTTATTTATTTAGATTTTAAAAAGGCGTTCGATACAGTTCCGCATAGAAGATTAATTGCGAAGGTTATAGCGCACGGTATACGCGGTCAGGTAGCTAACTTGTTAGAGCAATGGCTTCGTGCTAGGAGACAGAGGGTTGTTGTTAATGGTAGTGAATCGGGGTGGTTGGATGTAGGTAGCGGTGTCCCACAGGGTTCAGTGTTAGGCCCATTGCTATTCGTAATTTACATTAACGACATAGATGTAGGATTGACTAGTAACGTGGCAAAATTCGCGGACGATACTAAAATAGGCGGTAATGTTTTTAACGAGGACGATAGAAATAGGCTTCAAGACGATAAAAATAGGATTATGGAGTGGACGGATAAGTGGCAGATGCAATTTAACGTAGACAAATGTAAAGTTTTGCATATAGGTTCTCGTAACAATAATTACACGTACACGATTGATGAGAGAGAGTTAGCGAGCGTTGACGAGGAAGTAGACTTAGGCGTAGCGTATCTAAGGATTTAAAGTTAGGAACCAGTGCCTGGAGTCTTGCGCTAAAGTTAATAGGATGTTATTCTTCATAGCGCGTAATTTCGAATTTAAATCGAAGGCTATTATATTGCCCCTTTACAAGTCCCTAGTCAGGCCTCATTTAGAATATGCCGTTCAGTTTTGGTGCTCGTATTTGCGTGAGGATATTGATAGGTTAGAAAGGGTTCAGCGTCGTGCCATGAAACTAATTCAGTCATTGCGCACCAAGCCTTATGAATATAGGATTAAAGAGTTAGACTTGCATTCACTCGAAAGTAGGAGATTAAGGGGGGAGCTTATTGAAGTTTTCAAAACCGTGAATAACATCGACAACGTAAATTTTGACAAACACTTTACTTTCACTAATAGCAATACTCATAATAACGGATTTATGTTGCGTGGCAGACTTTCATTTCTAATATCGCTAAAAACTTCTGTACGTTTAAAGTAATTGATAAATGGAATAATCTTCCCGCGTCAGTCGTTAACTCTACCAGCGTTAATATGTTTAAGAACCGTTTAGATAGGCATTTTAAAAATATTAACGTTGTTTAAAATATAAAAAACAATTAGTAACAGGAGCCTTGGGGGTGGTGGTCGAGGATGAGTCTGTTGACGATTAATGCCAGCTTGTGACATGCCAGCGAGTGATGCCAACAAGAGAATAAAAAAAAAATTAGACTAACACGAACGTAGATGTAGCTCGTAGAGTAAACTAACCCACTTTTTGTCAGACTCTACCTACTTGTTTTTTCTTTTTTTTTAATCCTCTCCTTACTTGCATGTTTGTAGTTTGCATAGTATGACAGTGAGTTAAGACTGCGTTTGCATGGTTTGTAAGCGTTCTTATTTTACTTCTTTTCATCTTTCACACCTCTCCTATTCTCTTCGACTATTTTTCCGACTTGTCGGCAGTGGCCGGCGGATGATGATGGGGAGTCTTTCTTTCTCTTTTTCTGAATGAATGCTAACCCACGAATGATAGGTTTTGCTACTTACTTATCCCCTTATTCTCCTCTTTTAACCCCCTCCTCTTTCCTTTCTCTCCGGCTAACCTTAGAGTGGATCTTAGGGTCTTTGTTAGACTTAGCTTCTGTAAATCTGTTGATCTGTAGATCTATTGACTGAGGACCCCATCATACAGTGGGCCGATACAGGCGAGGTCATTCTTGAAGGAACAAGGGTACAAGGATCCAATATCGTTCATATTGTTCATGATCTGGTGAGAAAGTGAGAGAGACCCTCGCCAACAGGATGGAAGCATATTAAAGCAAGACTACAGCAAATAAAGGTCCCCAAAACATTGATAGGTAAACTGAATAGGTTAAAAGACTTGGATCAAGTCTCGCATGTGTCACAACTAAGTACGCCATCGCCCCCAGCAGCAGCAGCGTCTCTGAAGAGGAGAAAGAAGAGAACAAACTGCCAGCCTTATTTACGTGTCTCTAAAATACGCAAATGGCTAACATATTAAGTAAACACTATTATGACATTTCTAACCCAGCCTCCTATGGTGGCGTTAATAACCTGTACAGAGGTGTTTACGGTGTAAGGAAAAGAGATGTTGAGAGATTTTTGCGGGAACAGGATGCTTATACACTTCATAAACCGGTGAGAAAAAGGTTTAAAACGGACAAGACAACAGCTGCGTCGATTGACTATATTTGGCAGGCGGATTTAACAGACATGCAAAGATATTCAGTGTATAACGATGGTTACCGCTACATCCTATTCATAATAGATGTATTCTCTAGATATTTGTGGTTAATTCCCCTGAAAAATAAATCGCCTGAAACAGTTGCCAAAACGACCAAATCGTTGATGTTGAAAGGAAACAGGATTCCTGGCTATTTTTGTACGGATATTAGGAAAGAATTTATATGTCGCGCTTCTCAGAACATGCTGATAGAGTTTAATATCAGTTACTGCAGTAGCAGTTCTATACATAAGGCCTCTTTAGCTGAAAGAGTTCAACGTACCATAAAGGAGCGCATGCATCGCTATTTTACACATAAAAACATAAAAACACATACAGATATATAAACGTTCTCGGTTCATTGGCATCATCATACAACCGTTCACACCATCGTACGATTGGCACAACGCCTAACGAAGTTTTAGAAAGAGGTGCGCTGCCAGAGGTGAGAAGAGATGGAACACCACCACAACCACACTCTACACATTTCACAATCAATGATTATGTAAGGCTATCACGTTCGGGAAATAAATTCGCGAAGGGATTTGAGCAAGGCTGGGCACGCGAGATTTTTAAAGTTCGTGCTATGAGACCTAAAGGTGAGATAATGATGTATTACGTTGAGGATTTGAATGAGAAAGAGATCGCTAAAGGCTTTTACCGCGAGGAGTTGCAGAGAGTGACATTTAATTTAGGAAAAAGTGTTTAAAATTGAAAAAAATTTACACAGCAATGGTTCAGGAAAGAGAAAAATGTACCTGATGAAATGGCCGGGCTACCCAAAAAGTTTCAACACCTGTTTAAAAGCTGCTGCAATAATATAGCTTAATTAGAATGCAGCATGGCGCCTAGCCACTTCTATGTGACACTCCCATCCTCTTCTTCTCTGTCTGTACATCCTAACAACACCCTCGCCAACTTTGTGACAGAACTCCACGGGCCCATTGAATTGGAGCGTGATTCGTATGCGGTAGGGTTATGTGAACTACAGTTAGCCACCAAATTCTTAACTCTTGAAAATGAGCAAATCATATTTCTGATCATTAGAAGATTCGATGAGTGCAAAAAATTAGGCATAACCTTAGACAATACTATGGGTTCAGTCCTGTTCGGTGAGGAACGGTACTATAGCACATATGTATCGCTAGGAATCGGGCATTATGATAGAGCCATAGACATTGTGACGGGGTTAAACAAGAGTCTTCAAAGGTCGTACCTGACATACAATTTACTTTTTGAAGTCGGAAACATAGACACGCCTGCGTGCACATTGAAGTTAAAGTGAACGCTCAGTAGAAATATTAAAGATAAAGAGCTGTTCACAATTGTGGCTGAGGGCCGATATAGCACAGCTCTCCAAAGAGATACCTTTCACGAGGCACAGCATGATTTGTCCAGCTTAATGTATCAAATGAAGATGGAGAAATTGGGTGAAAGCTCTCCGCCCCCAGACATGTACTATATTTAGAGCAATATCGTAGAGCACCAATTTGTTGGGGACACCCAGGCGCGCCTGCTGCGCATTGCACACGTCCCCAACCATAGAGGGAAAAGTTTGAGCATTACATATGACAAGCCCCATTGTGTGAATGTTGCGACTAATCTATTAACCAACATCTCGATATACAGGGTGGGCGGAAAGTAGCTCCCTATTTTGGATTGGTAAAAAAATACGTATATTATCCATTTATTTCAGAAGAAATAATATGAAAAGGTAGGCATACATGGTAGGTTTTCTCTAAAATTCAATGTGGGCTCCAACTCTTTCCACCAGCTTCTGGAGCCGCCCAGGAATGGCGTCCACTGACTTTAGCAGGAACTCCGGCGGGATGGAGGACATGACTTCCCGAATTCGGTCCTCCAGTTCTTCCAATGTCCTCGGTTTGGTGCGGTAGACTTCTTCCTTTACCCACCCCCAAAGAAAGAAGTCGCACGGTTACCGCTGAAAAACGGCAGAATCGGTTCAGTGTAACGGTGTGGTGTGGTATGACCTCAGATCAGGTTGTGGGCCCGTTCCTTCTGCGCAACACCATGAATGCTGAGCGGTACCTTGCTATGTTGCGAAACGAGGTCTGGCCGGTTGTCAGCACATGGGAGAACATCGACGATCTGATATTTATGCAAGATGGTGCCCCTCCGCACTTCGCTCTTGTTGTCCGTGAGTGGCTGGATGCCCACTTCCCTGGGCGTTGGATGGGTCGTCGTGGTCCACATCAATGGCCAGCCAGGAGCCCCGACTTGACACCATGCGACTTCTTTCTTTGGGCGTGGGTAAAGGAAGAAGTCTACCGCACCAAACCGAGGACATTGGAAGAACTGGAGGACCGAATTCGGGAAGTCATGTCCTCCATCCCGCCGGAGTTCCTGCTAAAGTCAGTGGACGCCATTCCTGGGCGGCTCCAGAAGCTGGTGGAAAGAGTTGGTGCCCACATTGAATTTTAGAGAAAACCTACCATGTATGCCTACCTTCTCATATTATTTCTTCTGAAATAAATGGATAATATACGTATTTTTTTACCAATCCAAAATAGGGAGCTACTTTCCGCCCACCCTGTATATAAGGACGATTGAGGGAAAAAATTTCCCATTCGGTGATGGTCGGTGATGGGAGCTTAACTGAATCTACACTTTCGTCGTTTATAATGACTCGAAGACCATTTACAGTCTACCGAGGGGAGATACCAGCGTGGGAGTGGACTTGGATCCATTTTTTCATCCATACTACACATCGCTTTCCCACTGTTGAAGAGGGTGCCAGGTACCTAGGGGGAAGGCGTTACAAACTGGTTTTAATGCGGCAGAAGACAGAATGGGTGGAACTAAGCCTAAAGAAGCTCTAAAAAAACATTTAAAACGTACACGGTACGAAATCATCAAAGATACAAAGAGAAAAATGCGTGGTGGCGGAAAGAAGAGATCTGTCAGGAAGAAGGGGTTACCATCACGTGGCGCCAAACGTAAAAGGAAATAAAAAAAGAAGTGCTCTAAGCGTATGAAACCTATGGCTGATCATTTTTTAACTGATATAAGCTGAGAACACTACTCTCACGAATCATAGGTTGACTAATAGTTGTCGAGGGAGGTGGCACTATTTCTGACTCGTCATGGCGCGTTTCATCCATCCGTGTAGTTCACAATGCTGTAAATCGGAACTGTCCCTCTTTGATATGCTCCCCACTCAGGTCTCTATTGAGCATAGCGACTTTATTACAATTACTCAATTAAACACAATTAGTTCACCCAGTGCCCCTATAGAATTCGTGATACCCAGCTCAGGCCCTTACTTTTTTGACCCGAGCTGCATGCACATGTACGCTAAACTGCGTATAGCCCATTCTGATGGAACGGACTGCGATGATACTCACTCTGCCTAACCTGTAACCAACTTTTTACACTCCATATTCAGCCAGTGTGAAGTGTATTTAAACCAGGTTAACATCTCGGCAGGAACGTGGTACTACCACCTACAAGTCTATCTGTAAAATGTCCTCAACTTTTCAAAAGAAGCGAAGGACACCTTTTTAACCGCCTAGGGATATTACCACACTAACGATGAAAATGGAATAAAGGATAAATTTAAAAATTCTATAAAAAAAGATATACGAATGTTTTGGACGCCTGCATACAGGCTTCACATTCCAGGAGAAGTTGCTTATGAACGGGGTGGATATGAAGTTGAAGTTTACCCGCACGATTCCTGAGATCTGCATAAATCTGGGGTCTGATCAAGAAGAGGGCGCGAAACCCGTTGTGATTCACACCATGGAGACGTATTTGCGTATACGCCGAGTGAAATTAAGTTCTCCGAAACAAATAGAAATTGAGAAAGACTTAATACACGCCACAGTAAAATACCCAATTAACAGGGTACAGATCAATCTATACACGGTCCCCGCCGGGCTGGCCTCGAAGCAACTAGAAAACGTGGCCCATGTTGTCCTACCTAAAAGGATATTAATTGTAATGCAGGATCACGCCTCGACGAATGGAAAATATAAAACCAGTGCCTTTAAATTCGAGAAATTCGGCCTTAAAAATATTTATCTATAAGTAAATGGCATCGCTTTGAGACGCTGTGTTCCCGCTTTGCGCGAGAGCATATAGTAGTCTGGCTCATAATACAGGCACCTGTGACGAACTTGGATTTGGTGTAATGCAGAAAGAATGTGTCGAAGAATTTAATATTTATTCATTTGATATTACGCCTGACTTGTCTGCTGGGCAAATACCCATTTAAGTCCACAGCAGAGTGGGAATATCTCAGTCAGGTTGGAATTTGCCAAGCCTATAGACGCGTCTATAAGTGTACGCGGCGTGTACCTCGAATCACAGGCACTAATAGAAGTTGATCGTTTCAGGAACATGGTCACAGGCTTTTAAAATAGACGCGAATACACTCCAGAGAGTAGTGAAAAGTGACCGTTTCACCCGCTCAAAATTTATCGGTGTGTTTGCGAAGAATGAAATATTGAAGCTGCCAAGTACAAGAAACTGGTACGGGATTATCGTTAACACCGACATTGTGGGGGATGAGGGGATTCATTGGGTTGCAATCTATCTTAAAAATAGGGAAAGAATGTACTCTTTTGATTCATTCGGATTTCAGCCCGGGAATGATTCGGTAATTGTACAGTTTATTGCGCAATTACATGTACCTGAGATTGTTTGGAACTCATATCTTTTTCAAGGATATTATACTGAAACGTGCGGGATGTATTGCATTTCATTTCTCATGCACATGTCATGTGGGAAGGGTTTTTAAATTTTTTAAAATTATTCGATTTGTGCGACACAGAGATGAACGATAAAAGTGTATGCAGACAGATAAAAAAAAGGTTCCCATATGTTAGCACCCGCTGTAATGTGTAAAGTGTATATCTATATTGTGTAAAGTTATATATACATTTGTAACTAAAATGTAGCAATTAAGACTTATTTAACGGACATTGATTCCGCTTTGTACATGTTTTCTGAGAAGAATATTATTAAAGCTCCACCTTATATATATATATATATGCCGAAATAATCACGATGGAAACAAAATAATTTAAAAAAATGGGATTAATTTTTACTTTGTAGAAAAATTCAGAATAAAAGGAAATTAGATTACTCATTATAAACGAGAAAGACTACATCTTTAAATTATCGAGTGATGTATTATTAAAGCTCCACCATATATACAGGGTGAGTCAAAAGTAGCGCCCGATTTCTGTTTTTTCGGCTGTCAGATCCTTTCTGGGAAGTCTTGTTAATAATTGTCTAGCAGGTTATTAATTTTCTTAGTTTATTTATTTTTGTTTTTGTTTTGCAGGTTATTGCTGAGAGTTTGGAAAGTTACTGAATTTGCACCAAATTGAACCATGAATTACCTTTCAATGAATCAACGCATTGCGGCCGTGAAACATTACTACAAATGTAATGAACAACCAACGATGGCGGCACGCCGTTTGGCCATCAGGAGAAGCCATCAGGAGACTGGAACAAAGTCCGCAAAAGTCAACTCGCCGTTTATCTGCAGAGTTGGAAGTGAGCCAATCAAGTGCTATCCGTATCCTTCACCAGAAAAAATGGAAACCTTACATTCCACGCTTACTGCATGCCCTTCATGATGGAGATGACGACCGCCATCTTCAATTTTGCGAAGAGTTCTTAGCTAAACTTGACGAAGAGGACACAATGCTAGACAACATCTGGTGGTCAGATGAGGCATGTTTTAAGCTTAACGGCACAATTAACAGACACAATTGTGTCTACTGGGCTGCGGAGAACCCAAGAGTGACAGTTGAGAAGGAGGTAAATTTACCTGGCGTGACAGTTTGGGCAGCCATATCTCCATTAGGGATAATTGGACCCTTTTTCTTTGAGGGATCTGTCACTGCAGAAATTTACCTGGATATGCTGCAAACCTTCTTTTGGCCCAGGGTACAAGATCAGGACTGTTATTTCCAGCAAGATGGAGCTCCACCTCATTATGGACGTCATGTTCGTCAGTGGCTTGATGAAAACTTTCCCGGAAAGTGGATCGGCCGCCGCGGTCCGATCGAGTGGCCGGCACGCTCCCCAGACCTTACACCTCCAGATTTCTTTCTTTGGGGGCTCATGAAAGACCTTGTTTATCGTGAAAAGCCTCGTACCATTCAGGAATTGAAGGCTCAAATCACTGCAAAGTTTGAGGAAATTGATATCGAACTCTGCAGGCGTGTGTGCCACTCTGTGCCTGCTCGGCTGCAATTGTGCATCGATCACGAGGGAGGGCACTTTGAAAATTGCAAGTAAAACAGCTTGGTACAGTTCCGTAATAATTTTCCCCAGAATAAATGGTTAGATAAACATGTCATTCATTTATTTCTACCTTCTTGTACACTGTAATACAAATGGCAAACAAACAATCAACTGACAGAAATCTGGCGCTACTTTTGACTCACCCTGTGTATATATATATATATATATGCCGAAATAACCCCGAAGGAAACAGAGAATAATTAAAAATATTTTTCAAAACGCGTTTATTGCGGCCTTTTACGGTTAGGATATATTGTTATAAACGAGAAAGAGTCCTGGCCGATATATATATATATATATATATTATGTCCCGGTTAGGTTATATTGTTATAAACGAGAAAGTGTCCTGGCCGATATATATACAGGGCGTCCCAAAAAAATGTATACACACTTTAAATAATTATAAAGGCAGTGTTTATTAAAATACATTTCATTTTCAAAATGTAGTAGAATCTACGGACATTATTTAATTGTTTTGTCAACGCCTGTTTTCAAACTGACGTCCGTTCTGGTCCAGGCACTGCTGATAACGCGAAGCAATGGAATCGCAAACATCACGAAACATTTCGTTTGGTATTTGTGTGCATTCTCGTTCAATGGCTGCTCTCAATTCAGCGACTGTTGCAGGTTTTATAGCGTAGACTTTGTCTTTTAAGTATCCCCATAAAAAAAGTCTAGTGGTGTGAGGTCTGGTGAACGCGGAGGGTATTCTACGATACGAAACCCCTTCGTCCAATCCACATCCACATCGTGCCAAGTACCACTCGCAATACTCCACTCTTCGGTCCGGATCATCTTCATTAATAGCATGGACTAATCTTGGAATGTAACTTTTCCATTGACAGCGCTTCAAAATGCGTTGGACAGACGATTCTGAAATTCCTACCTCACAACTCGCTTGCCGCACAGATTTTCTTGGACTTTGGTGATACGTTTCCAGTACTCTTTCTTGCTTTGTGGGGCTTGTCGATGTCCGTGGTCTTCCGGAAAGCTTCTTGTGGACATTCTGAACAGTTCCATCGGCTTCAAACTTATCTCTAATTCGAGTGATGGTAAGTCGCGTTGGTGGATCTGTTTGAAACTCCCTCCTAAACTGTCTTTGCACTTCAACTGCGTTTTCACACTTCCAGTAGCATTTTAGAATGAATTTCCTTTGTTCAAAGCTTAGTCTGACTGCCATTATTAATTCTAATGGGTTTAACTTGGAAAGAAAGAAACATCAATTGAGCTATCAGCTGTTAAAGTGTGTATGCATTTTTTTGGGACGCCCTGTATATATTGTACTGGTTAGTTTATATTATTATAAACGAGAAAGAGTCCAGGGATTGATTTTTCTTTGTAGGAAAACTCAGAATAAAGCTAGATTAGGCACTTATAAGTTAACACTGAATGAGCCGCAGAATATAGTTACTTACATATTAATATCGTCTTCACTGAACGGTTCTTGCATTTCGTCACAATTTTCCGTAACAATCTGGGTAGATAAAAGTTCATCCCGATCTGCAGCGCTGAAAATTAGACGCGTTGCGTGAGTATGAAAGTCTTTATCTTTAATCAATTCCGGAGAATTGTACAACGATAACTGATATTTGAAAGCACTAAACGAAAAAACATACGAACTGAGGCTCTGAGATGAAATTATCCTTTTTTTAAGGGGGCTTGTGACCAACCCACAAAACAAAATCGTTAGCTTCCTATTGGCTAGCAGTGAATTTTGGGCGGGGCTTGACGAGTAGGCCTGCATAGCGGCCAAACAGAGCTCCTGGGATCCGGCCACAGGGCTGTGGTTGGTCGCCCCGTGAAATCTGGGCCGTGTCAGATATCCCCATTCGTGGAGAGACGAGAATCGATTTTTTTTTTATCGTATATTCGGCCGAGAGCGAGAGAGAGAGAGAGAGAGTTGAGGATGGTATGTGAAACATTTTATGGGTACAATTCGCGTATGCTTGAGAGAAACGCAAACTATGGTTTTTGGTACCTTGAAACATAAAGTGAAAGATATTTGAGCGATAGAATAGATAAATTCATTAAACAAAGACGTGTGATGTAGCGCATCATTAAGCACGCTCTCGAGCGAACTGAAATAAGATTGACCGATACTGTTTAGTATAATTTAAAAATGCGTACCTTATCTCGAATCTTGGAAATCAGAGAACCGCCAATAAAGAAATAAACATGTGTATATATATATATATATATATATATATATATATGAGAAAAGTTCAGAATGGAAGGACTTTGTAGCCCCGTATTTAAAAATTTTTTTGTTGGAGAAAAACCATGATTAGCAGAGATATACACTAAACAACGATTCAATTGCTGGTGAAGTTTTAATCTTTATGATCTCGAAATAAACTCCTGCGGAAAGAAGATTATTTATTGGATTATATATATTATATATATATATATATATATAATATATATATATATATATATATATTATTCCTTCTATTGTCTAGCTAATAACATCGTTTAATCAGGAGATGTTGAGGAAGGATCTTGTTTATATCGTTTTCACTTTTTCCTTCCTTTAACATATTCCTTTCTAATTAATCATTTGTTCTGTACATTTTAATGCCACGTGCACCATTTGTCCTGTTTTAATTGTTACATATGTAAAAGACCGTAATATTATACTAAGACAGACGGAGAGTAAGATAATTAATGCAGTTTGACAAAGATGCTTACACGGATTTTTAGATGAACTTTTTTCCGGAAATGTACATATATAGGCTCACCTTTGCTTCCCTTTCGAATTTTTCATTCTGGTGAAGATCAAGTTTTACACTCCACCTTAGACCTACTTTTAAACTGGGAAGTATTTATACAGGGTGTTCCATAAGTCCGGCATCATAGGAAAAATAATAAAAAAAGGCAAAACAAAAGCTTTTATTTACAGAACGTGCTCAATAGGGTGGAGCGTTTTGGGTTTTTTTTCACAAGCTTTTGAAACATGGTTCGTAATAGTGTATAAAATGTGTTATGACCTGAAACAAAGTGTGTATTACATTTTTAGCCTCCTACATTAATATCTTCAGGTGCCAATCTCACTCCATATTTATGAATATATTGCGAAATTATAGTGATATTTAGAAAAAATAGACAACTGGAAATTTATTTGTAACTTTTGAATTATGGATTGTAATAGTGTGGAGAATGGACCAAAACTTTATAGTAAGTGCGTTCTAAAGTTATAGCACCTTAATTTAATGTCTTCAGGTGCCAATGTTACTCCAAATATGTAGATTTATGGCAAAAAAATAGCAATATTCAGTAAAAGGCATAAATGGAAAGTTTTATGTAAGTTTTGAATTAAGTTTCGTAATAGTGCGCAAAATATGCTGTGACCTGATAGTAAGCACGATAAAAGTTGTAGCCTCCTAAGGATAAAATATCCAGGTACCAATGTTATTACCTAAATTTATGAATTTTTTCTGAAAAAATGGTATTTTACAGACAAGTGATATAGGAAATTTAACTGATTTAAATATTGAGTTTTTCAATGAACGGAAATAGCTTTTATATTATTTGCATTGATTTTTTATTTCCAGATAATAATTGGTTCTATAAATACAGCTCTTCGTTCATTCTGACTGTCACGTAAATTCGTATACAGCCCGAATGATCCAGAACTCACCACGAGGAGGTGGCTCTATGTTGAGTTCCACCCATGCCCAACTCTACCACCCAACCATATGGACATGATTTATGTAATGAAAACTTTGGTCAATTTCTAATTATATTCGAAATTCAGATTTGGTTTCAAATGAGGGCATCATTTTCCGTGCTATCATTCTCGATCGAATATATCCGTCTCTAGATCCTGCTCCACACACAACAGACGATGCTTCTGTAACTAACTTGATGACTCGTTCAACAGCTTGAGTATGGTATGGCATCTTGTTGAAATCCTTCACTTCTCTATTAGCAATCATTGTATCAATTTCATCGTCGGAAACACAATCACGCGTCATTGGAGGTTCAGTTACTGCGATGTCATGCCAATTAATCATGTTTGTGTAGTCTGTGGCTTCGAAATTTAACTTTTGGATTTTAAAGAGTCTAAGACTTTTTCCACGATATTGTTCTCTAGCTTTCTTTATTCTTCTCCTTCCAAATACTCTTACATGGCTACGCTCATCTGGTATCATGCTCAAAAGTATGTTTTCTGGATGACCGAAAAATGCATTTCTTTGGATGACTGGTTCAATAACTGCTCGAACAGAATCGTTCAACATTCGGGAATACTGAATGGTTTGGAAAACATTAGGAGCTCGAGCTCCATATGCAATTGATTTGCTTTGTTTGATTGTAAAACACATTGGGATATATACGTGCATAACATACGAAACCAAATTTTTCAAATCATCAGAAGGTTCAGGTGTAGCTACGTACGTATAGTCTCAGAATACGATTTGCAGTGGTTAACCACCTAGAGTGCACCATCTTGCCGGGATTTCGTCTTGATAGGTCAGTACTACACTCGCCAATTGAAACGGCTTGATAAATATCAAACAAATATTGGTGCTACTGTAGTATGCGGTCTACCGTTAAGTTTCTACTGTAGTATGCGGTCTACCGTTAAGTTTCTACTGTAGTATGCGGTCTACCGTTCAAAATATTTAAAAGGAATTGAAAATGAATTGAAAAGAATTATAATTTAATTTACACAATTAAGGAATTATTAAAGAAGCTAAACATACTACTACCGCATACTTAACGGTAGACCGCATACTACAGTACGCCCTTGATGATTGGTTAGGTTAAGTCGTGATATTTTCGTTAGTTTTAACGAAAATATCACGACTTAACCTAACCAATCGTCAAGGGCGTACAATTAACCTAATAATAAAATAATAAGAAGATAAGAAGCTATAATTAAAAGGTAGACCGCCGAATCGTAGATAGACCGCATACTACAGTAGCACCCAAATATTTTTGATCCGTGCTCAAGTCGTCTTTGTCAATAGATGGAATTTCAACTTCGATTTTTTCGAAATAAACAACCGGAAGTGTTTCACATTTCTGCAATTGCTGGCCAATGATGCCAACAAATTCACGAGGTCCAGTGTTTTTTTCCATCCAATTTCTCCATGAGGTGGCGTAAAGGAAGCTTATTTGCATGTAACTGACACACAATCCATTGAAAAGGTCTATTGAGATGCATTTCCATAAGTCGAATGACTCCACCTTTCGCTCCTGTGTTCACAGCAGTTCCATCACATCCTATAGCAACTAAATTTGAAGAATCAACGTTATGTGTATTCAAAAAATCGCATATTCCTTTACATATACTTTTAGATGTCCCAGATTCAGAATTAAAGTGCCTTAGATACACTTGGTCTGGTTCTGCTACCAAGGTTACATGCTCTTCCATAACAACTTTACGTTAAAATTTAGAGTCTTTCTGTTTTTGGACAATAGTTTTATCCTTGCGACCGTCAAAATAAATACTCATAATTGTTTTTCCTACGCTAGCATCCTGTTGAAGCTCATCACGTTGATATTTCCTAGCTCTGCGCACTTTACTGCGATCTATTACCAGGGATGGATCAGGCTCAGATGTTTATTTAATGTCGTGCAAAACAGAACTTGTTATTATGGCAGCTGCTCTATCTGAAATACCTGTACGATCACAAGCTTTTGCAAGTGAAGGGAAGCGTAATCGCTTCAGAGATTTTATGTTTCGACTTTTTCCGCGTTCGCTTCTGATGCGTTTCCGTTTTACGGAGATTGGCTCATCAAATGTTTCGTCAGATTCTTTTTCTGTATCTGTTGAAGAAGATATATCTTCAAACTGAAAACTTTCTGAATATGAAGTCGATGACAGTACTGGCAGTTGTTTTGAAAGATACAAATCTCTACTGCTTTTTCTAACTTGTGCTAATTGTATTTTTTTAGAAGCAGAAACATCAACTGATCCTATGGCCATTTTTCTTTTTGTTCTTTGGTCTTTTAGGAATTTTCGTTCATGTTTCGGTACTCGATTTGATTTTGGGAATTTGCAGGATTAAAAGTCTTTACATTTACAAGCGGCAATATCAAAAAGATTTTGAGCGTCATCTTTAAATTTTTTGCACTTATCTAAGTAAGACTCCGTTTGTTTCATACCTTTAGGCTGTTTTAATATAGATCTATATTTTATATGATAATCTTTTATTTTCTTTACAACGCGGTTGAAGGATACAGTTGGAATTGATGCTTTATTGTATAATGAAATTAAGTTTTCTGCAACCGCCGATGATATTTCATGAAAAGAAGGATCTTTATTGTTTAACTCTTCTTTCAGTCGTCTTCTTTCATATATATAGCATTTCATAACACCCTCAAATGTTGGTAGAACACGATGACTCAGTTCTTCTCCATTGCCAAATATGTGACAGTCCGTTGTTCTTGACTGCCGAGGCATTCTTTTAGTTGCCATGTCTGACCTGATTATAAATCTTTTACTATACAAAATTTATAATATATAATCCAAATTTATAAAAACAAGATCACAAAAGTGTAAGAGAATGTGCTGAAATGCAACACCAAATATTAAATAGTGAAAGGATCTGATGTGATTGCGCAAGCGGACAGAGCGTAACACCTTACCGCGGCAACAGTTGGTCTACACTAACACACTATGTTATGCTGGCCACACACGTAGGTGATTGGCGTGATGATTTTATGGCGATTGGCGTCAATATGCCAATCGTCACCATGTGTGGGGTACTATTACATATAAATTTGTTTATTTACCGAGTCGCTGTATATAATTTTTTGTCAAAATAAAGAGGTTTTAAGTTTTTATTGGAAATTCATTGGCATATTGGCACCTGAAGATATTGTCTTAGAGAAAAACGGTTTTGTCACTTTGCATTCAACATACAATAGCACATTTTCCGCAATATTACTAATGTCATTTCAAAAATCAGGGAAATCGCTCCACCCTAGTGCTCAATATGTCCACTATTGTTTTCAATATACAAATTCAGACGTGATACCCGGTCAGCAAGCACACGGTGAATGATGTCAGGAGTAATGGTGTTACATGCCCCAATAATGCGCTGCCGCAAATGTTCAACACTCCCAATTTTCTCTGCGTATACCAGCGCTTTCAAGTGGCCCCAGAGATAAAAATCTAGTGGCGTGAGATCCGGGCTTCTAGCTGGCCATTCCACAGGCCCTCGACGTCCTATCCAATGACCAGGGAATTGTTGGTACAGTTATTCCCTTACTTGGGTGCTGTAATGTGCAGGAGCGCCGTCTTGCTGGAACTATGTTGGGAAATTTCCTTCTTCGTTCAAGACACTGGGAAATGCTTCTTCCTTGAGCATACGTAGGTAGGTGCCTCCAGTGACATGTTCATCGAAAAAGGGGGGCCTATGATGCGATCCTTCCATCCAAATGACACACCATACCATCACTCGAGATGCACCTTGTTCATTTGAAGAGGTATACCAGTGAGGGTTGTTTTGAGACCAGCCAGTAGCGGGTGTTCTGTCGATTTACCTCACCATTTCCATGAAAAACAGCCTCGTCACTGAACAGAATGGTGGACGGGAAATTGGCATCCCGAGCATATTGTTCCGTAGCCCATTCACAAAATTCAATCCGCCGGTCGGGATCATCTTCGCTTAATTTCTGTAGGATCTGAAATTTATATGGATGCCATTTGTGAGCCTGAAGAATGCGATGGGTGCTACTTTTCGACACTCCTGTCTCGGCGGACAATCGCCGAAGAGACTTATTGGGACTTCTGTTAAAATGAACCAGAATAGCAGTCGCTGTATCATCGTCAGTGGACCTCCTTGAAGGTCCACTGCGTGGTTTATCTTCTATGGATCCTGTTTCCTTAAACTTTGCAACAAGTCTGCTAACACAACTCTGTGTTATTGGCTCGCGGTCTGGATGCAGTCTGTTAAATTCAGCAGCGGCCTCTCTTTGACTCCGATTTCCTATGAGTAGAATTATCTGGATTCGTTCTTCCTTGCTCACAGACATTATGGCCTGTAGAAAGGGAAAAATATGAATTATGGTTTGTAGAAATAGAAAAATATGAATTTCTCCTATGATGCCGGATTTATGGGACACTCTGTATATATAATATATATATATATATATTATATATATATATATTATATATATGAGAGATAGAGAGAGAGGGAAAGATGTTTACACGAATTTTTAGATTAACTTTTTCCGGAAATGTACATATATAAGCTCGCCTTTGCTTTCCGTCCGAATTGTTCATTCTGGCGAAGGTCAAGCTTTACACTCCACCTTAGACCTACTTTGACGGGTGAAGTATGTGTATATATATATATATATATATATATATATATATATATATATATGAGAGAGAGAGAGAGAGAGAGAGAGAGAGGGAAATAAACAAACAGATAAACAACATGAGCGAGTGTTGCAGTAACGGGATCCTGCCCCTACGAACCGTGGAAGGATGTTTATACTCTACCTTTGACCTACGGTTTAACACGGATCATTAGGTCACCCTGGCTAGCAACCGCGGAAGGACGCGCCGGGTCTCGAGCCAGCCTCCACTCCACCTTAGACTTACAGTTTAACGCGGTCGCCCGACGCATATAAACGTAATGGTTGTATAAACGGGTGTGTACGTGCCAAACGAAGTATACATTGTGCCAACTGGCTGATGATGCCTGGAGGCACTGGCTAATTAAGCCAACTGGCTAATTAGGGCCCCTATAAGACAATGGCCGCTCGGCTGAAGTCTTAATATGCGCTTGGCTCCTGTCAAGCGAATATCTCTCCTCTCTCTCCTCTCTCTTAGGTTAGGTATAACCCTTTGGGGGTTGACGCCGGCCCAACTTATCCCTCAAACAGGTCTCCCCAGCGGGGGTTCACTGCAACTTGGGGGATTACTCCGCCTCCAAGTTGCATAACCCTTTGTTGCTCATTCCCCCTCCCCCATTTAGGGGGTGCCTTGCAACAAGGGGGGTGAGGGTTGGCAGTATGGGTGCCTTGCAACAAAGGGGGTGGGGCTTGACACTGTTGGGTGCCTTTCAACAAAGGGGGGTGGGATTTGACACTGTTGGGTGCCTTTCAACAAAGGGGGGGAGTTGAACTCTTGCAACATCTTGCAACATTTGCACTTGCATTGCACTCTCCCATTTTGCGCCCATGCTCCATGCTACTGGGCTTACTTTCGCGGGTCTTTTGGGAAGAAGCAGGTGTCTTCATTGTTTCTGATTCCTTGACCACGTGTGTCTTCTAAGAATGTTTGAAGATGGCGTAGAAGAAAGAATTGGTTTGTCTATTTGTTAGTCTACTTGTTGTCAGTCCTCTATATATATATACACACACACACACCGGGTGATAACAAATGATCTTCCCGATTTTAAATATTTATTGTGAAAAAACTAACAAAGCTACAGCGAAAAGCAAGATATACAAATGAAAAAGAATTCAAAAAGTTTTATTTACAAGCGAATGAAGTTCAATAGGAGTTCCTTTTGTGGCTCTGCAGACATGAAAGTGGTATTCTGTTTTCCTCGATACATTTTGTTGTATATCATACTGAACTTTTCTAATAGCCTCACGTATCCTTTTCTTCAAATGTTCCAAAGTTGTTGCCATTGGTGGACCAAAAACTTAATTTTTTACATAGCCCCAGAGGAAGAAGTCAAGGGGGGGCGTTAGATCGGGCGAATGAGCCGGGTAAGGAATGGGCCCCCCCCCACGCCCGTTCCAACGATCAGGTAATTGCTCATTCAGGAATGTTGTAGCCCCAAAATGAGCCACAAAGGAGCTCATATTGAACTTGAATAGCTTGTGAATAAAACTGTTTGAGTTCTTCTTTATTTGTATATTTTGCTTTTCGCTGTAGCTTTGTTAGTTTTTTCATAATAAATGTTTAAAATCGGGAAAAATCATTTGTAATCACCCAGTGTGTATGTATATATATATATATATATATATATATATATATAGAGAGAGAGAGAGAGAGAGAGAGAGAGAGGAGAGAGTTTTTCTGTCTGAAACGTGGGAGTGGGTACGTTTTTGTTAGATTGCGATTGGCATACTAACAAAACTTTAGGATTAATGTACATTATTATTATCTATTAATTTCTCGTGTGTAATCTAGTATTAAAAACACATTTATTTTGATTATTCTGTCCTTATCTCTCATGTATAATATTGGTTTCTTTTTATGGTATTGGTATAATACCTTCAATGGTGACCTTGCATTTGTCATATCAATAATGATAATTTAAGATTAATACATACTTTAACTATTAATAATACTTATTTACTTATTTGCTTATTTATTATATTAATAATAACTAGATATTTATTTTTAATAAGAGCCCAGTAAGGCCAAAAGCTTAAGGGCCAAATTAAATAAAGTAAATAGTCCAGCTTCACAATTATTTATGTCATTGGAAAACCAATGTATTTATTTTATTATTAATAATACAGGTTATTCAATTCCATTCAATTCCCTTTAAATAGTGAACGTTTTTGAACGTTAAGGCGTGAAATTTATATATCATTCTGTTCATGAACTTACAGTGATTTCGCGCATATACCTAGTGTGACATAGTGAGTAATTGTTTCGTAATACTTGATGTGAAAAATGTTCTGAGCATCTAATTGGTGATAACTGTAACGTTTCTTTGAAGGGTCGAGAAGTGGTCACCCCCACTTCCGCCCCACCTACGCCCTTCTACGCTGACCGCGTGTGACCGTGTTTCCCGTTTACTCATTTACGATGACGTTGTCTGCAAGAAGTTGTAGACTTGTAGAAAATCCTTTGCTCTGTTTCTATTTGACAAGGTATATCATATTAACTCACTAGTGCCCAGAGTCACTTTACTAATTTTGTTCTGGCTAACGCCAGACGATTTTAGTCAGTCTCGGAAAAGACTTCTTGGCATTAATGGGTAAAGAGTGTCTACGTGTCACGATTTTTATGCCGCTGAAGAAATAGAATAAATGGTGATGATGATGATGATGATGATGTATTTAATTAAAACATTGCTATACATTTTTGGCTGTTCATTAAATAATAATAATAGTTCTCATGCGTTGTATGAATTACCCCGTCGAAATCATGTACATTTTTTAAAATGAGAGGTGATGTAAGTACATCGTGAGTTTAAGTCAAACCATCCGTAGTTGGGGATCGTATTATCGATCACTTAGAAAGTCGTGATTTGATTAATAGTAGTCAGCATGGGTTTCGACGCCATAGATCTTGTTTAACTAATTTGTTAGAATTTTATAACGAAATAGTACGCGAATACGATAGGCATAGAGCGGCTGACGTTATTTATTTAGACTTTAAAAAAGCGTTCGATACAGTTCCGCATAGAAGATTAATTGCGAAGGTTAAAGCGCACGGTATACGCAGTCAGGTGCTAACTGGTTAGAAGAAAGGCTTCGTGCTAGGAAACAGGGTCGTTGTTAATGGTAGTGAATCGGGGTGGTTGGATGTAGGTAGCGGTGTCACTCAGGGTTCAGTGCTAGGCCCATTGCTATTCATAATCTACATTAACGACATAGATGTAGGCTTGACCAGTAACGTCTCAAAATTCGCGAACGATACTAAAATAGGCTGTAAAGTTGTGAACGTGGATAGTTGAAATAGGCTCCAAGACAATGTAAATAGGATTATGGAGTGGACGGATAAGTGGCAGATGCAATTTAACGTAGACAAATGTAAACAGTTAGCTAGCGTTGAAGAGGAAGTAGATTTAGGCGTACCTGTATCTGATAATTTAAAAGTTAGGAACCAGTGCCTGGAGTCTTGCGTAAAAGCTAATAGGATGTTAGGCTTCATAGCGCGTAATTTCGAATTTAAATCGAAGAATATTATATTGCCCCTTTACAAGTCCCTAGTCAGGCCTCATTTAAAATATGCCGTTCAGTTTTGGTGCTCGTATTTGCGTGAGGATATTCATAGGTTGGAAAGGGTTCAGCGTAACGCGACGAAACTAATTCCGTCATTGCGCAACAAGTCTTACGAAGATAGAATTAAAGAGTTAGACTTGCATTCACTCGAAACTAGAAGATTAAGGGGGAGCTTATTGAAGTTTTCAAAATCGTTAATAAAATCGATAACGTAAATTTTGACAAATTGTTCACTTTCGATAATAGCAATACTCGTAATAACTGATTTAAGTTGCGTGGCAGACGTTTCATTACTAATATCGCTGAAACCTTTTTACGTTTAAAGTAATTGCTGAATGGAATAATGTTCCCGCGTCCGTCGTTATCTCTACCAGCGTTAATATGTTTAAAAACCGTTTAGATAGGAATTTTATAATTATTAACGTTGTTTAAAATAAAAAAATAATTAGCAACAGGAATTCTGTGGGTGGTGGTCGAGGATGAGTCTGTTGACGATTAATGCCAGCTTGTGACATGCCAGCGTGTGATATGCCAGAAAAAAAAATTTAGACTAACACGAACTTAGATGTAGCTCGTAGCATAAACTAACCCACTTTTTGTTATATTATTTATACTTTTTTTTCTTATCCTCTCCTTACTTGCATGTCTGTAACTCTCTTTACTTGCATGTCTGTAGTTTGCATGTTATGATAGTGATTGAGTCAAGACTGTGTTTGCATGTTTGCAAGCGTTCTTATTTTACTTCTTTTCATCTTTCACCCCTTTCCTATTCTTTTCGACTATTTTTCCGACTTGTCGGCAGTGGCCGGCAGATGATGATGGTGAGTCTTTCTTTCTGTTTTTCTGAATGAATTTTAACCCACGAATGATAGGTTTTGCTACTTACTTAACCCTTTATTCTCTTCTTTTAACCCCCCTACTCTCTTCTTTCTCTCGGGCTAACCTTAGAGTGGATCTTAGGGTCTTTTTTCGCCTTAGCCTTAGCATATTATATATATATATATATATATATATATATATATATATATATGTGTGTGTGTGTGTGTGTGTGTGTGTGTGTTTCAACCTTCAAATTAATCAGAGGGTGAAATTCTCTATTTGATTCTGCACACATTTAGTAATAAGGATAAATAAGTGAGAGCAGGCGCCAATGTGAAAACCCTTCTAAAAACCCTTCTAAAAAGAAACCCTTTTCAAAAAAATTTTCCTGAGGTTTTTTTTTAAGACCAAATTTTTTTTCAAATTGAAACTACATTTCTTTAACGTTTACAACAAACAAAATTATAAAAATTTTATTACAATAATATTTAACAATTAAACGTCGTGAATAAATTGAAATTATTATACATAATATTGAAATTAAGGATCACCTTAAGATCAAGCCCCCAGCCTTCTTTAGTTAGCCTTATAAGGCTAACTACCAAACATATCACGACCTAACCTAACCAATCGTTAGGTCAACTGTACGCCCTTGACGATTGGTTACGTTAGGTCGTGATATTTTCGTAGTTATCCTTATAAAGCTAACTAAAGAAGGCTGGGGGCCCTGAGCTTCAGGTTATCCGTGCTACTGATGCTATTAATATCATATTTGTTTTACTAATGCGGCATATTTGTAATATACATATATAGGGTTGCCAGACGTCCCGTATTTTACGGGACAGTCCCGCATTTGATTAAAAAATCCCGCGTCAAAATCCCGCGTTCAAAATGTCCCACAAAAAATATTTTTTAAGCAAATTTTTTAGGGATGAATTGATTTAGAATTTCAATATTATGTATAATAATTTCAATTTATTCACGATGTTTAATTGTTAAATATTATTGTAATAAAATTTTTCTAATTTTCTTTGTTGTAACCGTTAAAGAAATCTAGTTTCAATTTGAAAAAAAATTTCGTCTTAAAAAAAGACCGAAAAAATTTTGTCCTGCATCGGCATTTGAAAATTCTGGCAACCCTAGTCAATGGTATTTCAAACTTTTATTATATTTAGCCTACCAATGAAAGTTTGTGTGTAGCGACAAATATCTTGGAAGAACTTACACTCATGGTAATAAATATCCATGAATTTCGCATGATATTGTAGAGCCTAAAAGAAGCGTTGGTAATGTACATTTTTAACTGAACTGAAAAATTAAGAGATAATAAGTTTATCAAAAGAGTTGAAGAAGTCTAAAATCTATATTATAATAAGAGAGCTGTCCGTCTGTCCGTCCGTCCGTCCGTCCGTCACACTTTCAGAAATTGTGAGAAAAAATTGAGAAAAAAATTCAGAAATTGTATTATCGGCGGAAAAGTGAAGCTCAAGATTTTCATGACTGTGTTCTTTTCTGTAGTTTAGCAATGGGGGAAGGGTGGGGGTGGGGGTAATGGGGGATGGGTGGGGTAATGGGGAGGGGTGGGGGTAATGGGGGAGGGGGTTAGCCCCCAAGTTGCATGAATGGGGGTGAGGAGGTTTTGGGAGATACCAGATTCAGAAATGTTGACACAATGTGAAGCTCAAAATTTTCACGGCTGCGTTCTTTTCTGTAGTTTAGCCTGTCTAACCGTCAGCGAAGCGACGGGAACTGTACTAGTATATATAATAATAATAATAATAATAATAATGAGGTGGGTATCACTGTACTTAATTATTTATAATGTTAAAACACTTATTTTTTATAAAGTCTGCGCGGTTCAGGGGTTTGTTGTGTCCTTTTAGTAGAGTAAGATGTCGCATAATAATTATACACTTCTATTGAAATATTTGTCGCAATCGTTAATTTTGAAATGAATGTTTACGCGCAATAGACTGTACTAATGTGGCTTTTTACTCTAAATAATTAATTTCATAGAAATGTTCATCACCAATTTTAGTATACTAAAATGGTGACTTGATTTATTTATTTGAATATATTAAAATGGCAAAACTAAATTGAGTTCAAAGCGAAATGAGATAGCTGATTATACACTAGATAACTCATATAAAGTAATTTATAGCAATTATCCTGTATGTTCGAGAACATCGCCGTGAAAGGTTTAAAGCATGTGGTGTTTCGTTTGTGTACTGGATCGCTAATTACTGGTTCGTGTGTGCTTTTCGATTCGGGTATTAAATTAAGACGCTCAGTGAATTAAATCTCACGGAGTGATTTGCCATTCTCGAATTAAATTTAAGCTCTATCCTAAATTTAGTGTTAAATTGTCCCGATAGAGAACATTTCTATACCTCTCAAATATCTACTGAACGGACGCATTTCCTGAGCTCACTAATATTGTTTCTACTTTTGCATATTGCTAATAATTTTACTTTTGGATAGCGCTGAGTTTTATATACTTGTGTTTATATTCACATTGCTATAGTTAAGTAATTGAATATTAGTGGTTTTTAGCGATTTAGAAGTGTTCATAGCGTGCCGGTTTAATTTAACTTAAACTTGTGACGGTTATAAACTAAGTTTAACTGCGCGATACCGTCGCAGAAAGCGTCGTGTGTTAGTTGTGGGGTAAACCGGTGGTATATGGATTTTAAAGATTATAACGGCGGTCCTATGGCGATTACCGAGAGATCAATTTGTTTCTTTTGCGATTTAAGGGAGGAAATAGTTCACATAAAACGCAGTGTACGTGAGGTAACGGAAAGACTTGCAACGCTTGATGAGAGCAGGGGTAGGGCTACCGTTGAAGAAAGCCGAACTAATACTAACGTTGAAGACGTTAGTAATTTGAAGGGTGAGGTGCGTAACCTAGTTTCTAGTTTAGGTAGCTTATCGGGAAGGTTGGATGGAGTTGAGGAAGGGGTTAAGGTTGGTTCGAGATTAGTAGATGGGGAGGGATTTAGAGAAGTTAAGGGTGGAGCTAGGCCGCGTACGTTAGGTGATAGGAATCCCCCCCCTATCGAGGTTTCGAACCCTTTCGCCCATTTGGAAAGGGACGTGAATGAGGGGGAAACTATTTTAATTGGGGACTATTTAGTGCGCCATATGGACACAGAGTTCGGTGAACGGCAGCCGACCAAGAGGAGGAGGGTCTGTCTCCCAGGGGCCAGGGTTAACAGAGTTAGAGACGAAGTGGATAGGATTGACGTTGCCTCCCGTCACTCGATGTTGGTGACGATGGTAGGGGGCAACGACTCGTATAGGCCCGATACGAGAGTGCCTGACCTTTTGGAGAGATATAGGGAGTTAATTAGGTCCCTAAAGGCGAGGTCAGATAGGTCTTTAGTTCTAGGTATTACCCCTAGGCACGGTTTGGGTATTAGGATTACGTCTAAAACGATATTTTGTAATACTAAATTAGAAGAGATTTGGGTGCTGGTTAAGTGTGCGGTCTACCTACGATTGGTTAGGTTTAATCATGATATTTTCGTTAAAACTAAGGAAAATATCATGACTAAACCTAACCAATCGTCAAGGGCGATTGACAATGGGATGTAAACAAACAATTAGTAAACAAGATACGAAGCTATAATTAAAAGGTAGACCGCCGAATCGTAGGTAGACCGCACACTTAACCAGCACCGAGATTTGTGCTGAGGAAAATGTACCCTTCGTAATGTGGTCAGAATTCAGTGATCGTAGCCTTTTTAAAACGGGGGTATATTTTAATGAAATAGGTAATGCTGGGCTAGGTACGTTAATTGACGAAAACGTACCAAAGCTGTATAGGTCGAAGCTTTCTTTAAACGTTGTGGGTCCGGGGAACGCGGGCCCGACGTGAAAAATAGTTTAAAACGCCGGCCCGTGGTAAAAAATAACTTAAACGTCTTTTATTGTAACGCGCGTACTATTAGAAATAAATTAAACGAATTTAAGGCGATAATTTATTCTAGCAACTACGATATAGTTGCTATCACTGAAACGTGGTTAAATACCGTGACTCGGGACTTGGGGGAATTTGATATACCGGGTTTTAAACTCTTTACTAATGATAGGTTACATAGGATTGGTGGAGGCGTTTTGCTGTACATTCGTAATTCCCTTAAAGCTATCGAGGTTAAGATAGATTTTCCGGTAGCAATTAATGCGATATGCGTTGAAGTTAGAGCGCGTAGTATTAGTTTTAATTTTGTTGTTGTTTATAGACCTCCCGTTCAACCCCTCGATACCGATACTAGATTTTACTCACTTCTTGGTAATTTTATTGACAATCGGCATAGTATAATTGTCTGAGACTTTAACTGCCCTAATGTTAATTACGAGACTTTTACTGGTAATGAGGAGGGTTTGAGATTGATTGAGTTCATGGAAGATAATTTTTTACGACAGATGATTACCGAACAAACGCGCGGTGACAATATTTTAGATTTAGTGATGACGAACGGCGAATATATAGTCGAAGGTTTAGAAGTATGCGAGAGTTTATGATGTAGTGATCATCAAATTCTTAGGTTTAAGTTATTGATAGAAAACACTGAGGATAGTAACGTAATAGTAGTCCCTGATTTTCGTAGGGCCGATTTTGATAGTTTTGCGGATAGGATCAGCGTAGTGGGTTCCCGACAAAAGCCCCCTAGGACAAAAGCCCCTCAGTTAAAGTGCAAAGTAGGACAAAAGTCTCCATATTTTATATTATTGTTCGTGTACTATAAAAGTAATCCTAAACAAATATTACAATCTTTGTCTATGTTGATTCACTCTAGTTGATCACTGTTTTGTCTACCTGAATGGTTAGGTTAGGTTATGTTAGGAACGTGCCACAAAGGAGCATCAACAGCGTTTGAAGAACCTATGTCTGGACTATGTGAATGAGAGGAAGACCTTGGAGGAATTTCTGAATGGTGTAGGTCACAGCATTAGGTGGAAGTAAATTGAACTTCAAATGAACCTTAACACTTAATGAACTTTTTAATATTGCGCTGTATTTGTTCGATTTTCCCTAGATATGGTATGATGTTCATTTTATAATCATTTTTATGGTTGTGTAAATAATTTTGTGCTCTTGTAAAATAGTGAGCTATAAATTTATGTGTGCTACTGTATAATACTTATGAAGCTGAATTTGCCTAGATAAGGCATGATGATCCTTTTATAATGTAATTTTTTATGGTTTTGTAAATATTAGCGTTAATGTGTGGTACTGTATAATACTTATAATGCCTTCCTTAGTGCAGTCTTATGATATAATAAATGTAATATTTTACATGTCAGAGAAGTGTTCATAAACTGTAAATAATAAAGATTAAAAATAATGATTAAAAAAATTCTTATCTGTCCTACTGGGCTTTTGTCCTACATACGAGAGTAGTGGGCTGGAATAACTTATTTCTGGGTAATGACACAAATTTGCATTGGGAGGCGTTTAAAGAAAGTTTTATGAATATTGAAAGGGAGTTTATTCCTCGTAGGCCGAAGCGCGCTAGAAATCATGGTAGGACCAAGTGGTGGACTAGGGAAATAGGCGGGTTCATAAACGAGCGTAACAGAGCGTATAGACTTAACCCTTTAACCCTTTAACCCTTTAACGACGGATGGTAACTTAAGGTCCACCAGAAATAACAATATAAATTGTACTACAATGCCTCGTTTCTATAAATGTTCCTACATGTTTATATAGATATCATTTAATTGTCGAGAAAGGATTCCAAAATGTGTATCATTTCAGTGACTAGTTACTAAAATATTTAGTTTTGAATAACAATAAAACCTATACGTTCTGGTAACAAGAGTGACTGCATATGCTGCGGACTCGTCCTTAAAGGGTTAAGCCCTGAATTTTTTGTAGGATTAAGTTATGAATGCTTGTAAAACGTTAGCAATTTGTGCCTTCTGTCCTTAAAGGGTTAATAAGCGCAATGGCACGGCAGCTAACTTTAATAGATATATCGAGCTTAGACGTCAGGTTAAAAGATCAGTTAGGAATGCTAAGCGTAATTTGGAGATACTTTTAGCTGCGGATAGTAAACATAATCCAAAAACGTTTTTTGAATACGTCAATAATCGTAAGCCGATAAAAGATAACATAGACCCTCTAGAGTCTAGTGGATGTTAACGGCGCTTTGGCTTCTGACGCTCAGGCGATGGCGAGTATTTTCAATAACTTTTTTGCGACAGTTTTTACCGTAGAAGACGTAAATAATGTCCCCGACGTGGACGATATCGTTCCATTTAGTAGCGAGACTATTTTGGAATAAAATAACTGTTTACGAGGGTAAGATTGTGCATTATATCGATAAGATAAAAGTTAGCAAGGCTCCAGGCCCTGACGCATTTTATCCCAGACATTTGAAAGATTTGAAAGACGTTATCGTAGGCCCCCTTAACGAAGATTTTTAATCAGTCACTCGAAACTGGGATTATTCCTGAAGACTTCAAATTAGCTAACGTCACGCCTATTTTTAAAAAAGGCGACCGCACAGTAGCTAGCAATTATAGGCCCATTAGCTTAACGTCAATTGTCGGTAAACTTTTTGAATCCGTAGTTAGGGATCGTATCATCGATCACTGAGAAAGTCGAGATTTGATTAATAGTAGTCAGCATGGGTTTCGACGCCGTAGATCTTGTTTAACTAATTTGTTAGAATTTTATAACGAAATACTGCGCGAATACGATAGGTATAGAGCGGCTGACGTTATTTGTTTAGATTTTAAAAAAGCGTTCGATACAGTTCCGCATAGAAGATTAATTGCGAAGGTTAAAGCGCACGGTATAAGCGGTCAGGTAGCTAACTGGTTAGAAGGATGGCTTCGTGCTAGGAGACAGAGAGTCGTTGTTAATGGTAGTGAATCGGGGTGGTTGGATGTAGGTAGCGGTGTCCCACAGGGTTCAGTGTTAGGCCCATTGCTATTCGTAATTTACATTAACGACATAGATGTAGGATTGACTAGTAACGTGTCAAAATTCGCGGACAATACTAAAATAGGCGGTAAGGTTGTTAATGAGGACGATAGAAATAGGCTCCAAGACGATGTAAATAGGATTATGGACAGGACGGATAAGTGGCAGATGCAATTTAACGTAGACAAATGTAAAGTTTTGCATATAGGTTCTCGTAACAATAATTACACGTACACGATGGATGATAGAGAGTTAGCGAGCGTTGACGAGGACGTAGATTTAGGCGTACGCGTATCTAAAGATTTAAAAGTTAGGAACCAGTGTCTGGAGTCTTGAGCAAAAGCTAATAAGATGTTTAGCGCGTAATTTCTAATTTAAATCGAAGGATATTATATTGCCCCTTTACAAGTCCCTAGTCAGGCCTCATTTAGAATATGCCGTTCAGTTTTGGTGTCAGTATTTGCGTGAGGATATTGATAGGTTAGAAAGGGTTCAGCGTCGTGCCACGAAACTAATTCTGTCATTGCGCAACAAGCATTATGAAGATAGGATTAAAGAGTTAGACTTGCATTCACTCGAAACTAGGAGATTGAGGGGGCAACTTAGTGAAGTTTTCAAAATCGTTAATAACATCGATAATGTAAATTTTGACAAACTTTTCACTTTCGATAATAGCTATACTCATAATAACGGATTTAAGTCGCGTGGTAGACGTTTCAGTACTAAAAACTTCTTTACGTTTAAAGTAATTGATAAATGGAATAATCTTCCCGTCGTGAACTCTACCAGCTTTAATATGTTTAAAAACCGTCTAGATAGGCATTTTAAAAATATTAACGTTGTTTAAAATAAAAAAAAAATTGGCAACAGGAGCTCTGGTGCTTGTAATCGGGAATGAGTTTGTTGACGTCTAATGCCAGCTTGTGACATGCCAGCGTGTGATATGCCAGAAAAATAAAATTAGACTAACACGAACTTAGTTGTAGTTTATTGAGTAAATTAACCCACTTTTTGTTATTCTTTATACTTTTTTTTCTTCTCTCCTTATTTGCATGTCTGTAACTCTCTTTATTGCATGTCTGTAGTTTGCATGGTATGATAGTGTTTGAGTTAAGAATGTGTTGCATGGTTTGTAAGGAGTTCTTATTTTACTTCTTTTCATCTTTCACGCCTTTCCATCCTAGTGGGCTGCATCCTCTATCTCCCTATGGAGTAGACTCAGTAGAGGATCGGTCTGCAACAGCTGGAAGAATGTGTTGCTTTGAGTTAAGAATGTGTTGTTCTTGAGTTAAGAATGTATTGCATGGTTTGTAAGCGTTCTTATTTTACTTCTTTTCATCTTTCACCCCTTTCCGGCAGAGTGGGCTCTACCTCCCTATGGAGTGGAGGACCGTTCTGCAATCTTTTCTATTCTCTCCTACTATTTTTCTGACTTGTCATGGCAGTGGCCGGCGGATGATGATTAAGCCGGGTTTACACGAGGCTAGTTTCACGATAGTGAGCACCCTTATTCCACGCTTTCGTAATGTCTTCGGTCGTGGTGTAGTCGTGAAAGTGTTTACACTATGAAGTATTCAAGACACTGAAAATATATCAGTGTTTACCATGGACTCAATGGTGTAGGACGCATGCAACATTGTCAGTGCATTATTAGCTCACGAGCTGCTTCTAGATATATCTGATGCAAAGAAACGACATCGCAGAAGAAGAATATGGCAAAGAGATTGGATTTCTAGGCGGAATAGTTTAGGTGCCTCAGAAAATCTGTAAAGAATTGGCTGTGGAGGCTCCATGTGACTTTCGGAATACGTTTAGAATGAATTCAGATCAGTTGCAATGTCTACTCGATCGTGTTTCGCCAATGGTTAAAAAAAGAGATACTAATATGAGAGAAGCTACGTATTCCAGCGAAATAAAAACTTCAAATAACACTGCGGTTTATGGCCTCAGGAGATTCCTATAAAAGCTTAGAATGCTTGTTTAGAGTCCCTAAGTGTACGATGAGTAAATTTATACCGGAAGTTTGTGATGCCATCTATACTTGTTTGGAGGAATTCATCAAGGCAAGTAAAACATTGTACATTATCAAATTTTATTAATTAATTAATTTCATTAAATAATTCTAACGTAGCATGTACATAGTATTTACTACAGATCTGTATAAATCATGCCCGATAAATCGGATTCAAATAAATCAACAGGCGTTGTAGTAGCACTTGTAGACGGTGAACAAGCAGTATATGGTGGTGTAGCCACTGGCTGTTCTGAATCTTCCAAAGAAGCCATTTTCTCCTTCAAAACCAGTTCCATTATGCGATGTTGGAGATTCAATGATCGTAATGGCGGAAGTTCAGAAAGAATGGAAGATATATATATCTTCCAAAATGATCACAGGCATTGTCCTTTCGCGCCGGATCAGCCTTTCGTGAAATTTCGTCTAGCTTCTCAATTGCTGTGCTTATGTAGTCACGATTTCCGTCAAGTTTGCCCTGTTTTCGTGGTGCATGGTCATGCGTCTTGTGCAATTGGCGTTTCTGCGGCTGATTGTTATCTGTTGTAGCTGTAGTTCTCGCATTTTCCTCTTCGTCTACAATCCCACATGTATTGGCAGACTCACTCGAAATCTAGTACACAAAAAAGAATAGTTCAATAATCTATACCTACCTAAAGTGCACACACACACACACATACATACACATATACATACATACATACATATTCATTTATATATATTCATTTATATATATTCATTTATATATATTCATTTATATACTCATTTATATATTTTCAGATTCCAGAAACAGTGGATGACTGGAAGGTGATTGAACATGGTTTTAAGATGAGGTGGAATTTCCCTGGCTACATTGGTTGATCATGATTATTGTTTCACCTATATCTACGTTGGGGCCAAAGGACGGTCGTCAGATGGGGGTGTTTTTCAAAATAGCTTACTATACCATGCTTTGGAAAACTCTACCTTGAACATTCCGTCAAAATGTGTAATTGTTGCAGACAATGCATTTCCTTTTAAAACTTATCTACTAAAGCCATATTCAAGAAGAACTCTAAGAACAGAGCAAAAAATATTTAATTATCGATTATCACGAGCAAGAAGAATTTCTGAGAATGCTTTTGGTGTAATGGCGAGCAAGTTTAGAATACTTGAAAAACATATCAATTTGGAACCATAGAAGGTTGATAAAGTTGTCAGAGCATGTGCTCTTCATAATTGATTGCGTAAAACATCCTCGACTTATTTCACCCAAGGGCTTATTGATGTCGAGGATGTCGACTGTTGTATTGTTACTCCAGGATTGTGGAAGAATTTAGGTGTACATATAAATGTCAGGAATGTGTCATCGCCTGTAGGTGTCCACAATTATGCTAGGAATGCAGGTCTACTACGGGATGAATATTGTGCGTATTTCATGGCAGATGGGGCTGTTCCATGGCAAAGGAATATGATTCACAATACAAGCATCAATTAATGCACACACACACACACACACACACACACACACACACACACAAATATATATATATATATATATATGCATGCGTGCGCGTTTGTATGTGTCGCATCTATCATACAATATAAGCAATGTAAATGTATCATGCAAATTTATAAATAAAAACTTACGAAATTTGACTGCGTTTCCCTTTGTTGAATATGGGGTCTGATAAAGAAATCCCTTCTCTGGTACCACGGCACTTTTGGCTTAGAAACGTTATCCGTTGAACTACCTGAGCGCTGGCTTTGTTTGATTCTTTTTAATTCTTGGCAGTAGGATGAACGAAGATTTTTAAATTTCTTCAGAACCTGTTCTTTACCAAATTCTGCAATACACATGTCTTTCGCAGTGCGTTCTGCTGCAGCTGCTCTTTCATCTCTGTTTTGGTACGTTTCCGCCTGGCGATTCCAAAGGCATTCTTCTGCGTCATATAAATCTAAAAACTTCAATGTTGTGTCATCACTCATTTTTAAAACGTTTACTTTCACAGTGGTATTCATTTCTAATTATTTTTATGAATGATTTATCTATAATCAATCGCCGCAATTCACGACACACGACTGAAAATTTCTACATGTTGGAATGCACACGAAACAGTCGTGAAGGAGTGTCCTTGAAAGCGTGGTCAACGATTGGGTAGTTTACACGGGGCGTGGCATACGAAAGTAAGCACCACGATCGTGAAACTAGCCTCGTGTAAACCCGTCTTTATTCTCTTCTTTTAACCCCCTACTCTTTCCTTTCTCTTGAGCGAACCTTAGAGTGGATCTTAGAGTCTTTGTTAGCCTTAGCTTCTGTAGATCTGTAGATCATTTCTACACCTTTCAAGTATCTACAATGAAAAAATTGTTTAATGCACTTCTAAAAGGAGAAAAATTGGTTAATAATAAGTTAAACATTAAATTCGATTTTTTTTATAATATGCATAGAACATGCCATTTACTTGGTGGGGTAAACCCTACTAAAATGAAACATATATATATAAGGATATAATAATAATATAGGGGGAGGAGGTTATTTCCACAAGATGTCGCGCGGAATATTTATACACTTTTAATGAAATATTTATCGCTATATTTGATTACTTTTTACGCGATCTGTATAATAATAATAGGATGAGACGTGAATGTAAAAATTAACCAACTGGTTAGGTTAATTGAATGACCGGTTAGGTCAACGGAGTGCCCGGTTAGGTTAATTGTACGCCCTTGACGATTGGTTAGGTTAATTAGTGATATTTTCGTTAGTTTTAACGAAAATATCACGACTTAACCTAACCAATCGTCAAGGGCGTACAGTTGACCTCACCTGGCATTCAATTAACCTAACCAGGCACTCAATAATTTTCCAGTAAGTTTCGATTAATTTTAAGGAACTTTTACCTAATAATTTTTTCTCGAGTCGTCGTTTCCGTGTTTTAGGGTGACAGAGACAGACAGACAGACAGACAGCATATATATATATATATATATATATATATATATATATATATATATGGGATTTTTAAATTTTTAATTTTTGTCTAATTAAAAAAAAATTAAATTTTGTTTGCTGAATAGTAAATGCATCGCTTGAAAAGCACGCGCTAGAGCTCCGCCCATTTTATGACGTGTCTATAATGTCACTATCTTTCAACCAATCCGGAATACAGAGGCCTCCAACAGCCTCCGATGACCTTGGAGGCCGACGTCACATAGCCTATGTTCTTCCCCGGCTTCAGTTACCAATATCCCATAAGTCTCATCCAAATTTGAAAACTGATATGGTTATGAAAGTGATTGTAAAAGAATTATAAAGGTTAAAAGCAGGGCCGTTTCTAGCCATTAGGGGGCCCTAAGCAGTATACCCATTTGAGGCTCCACCCCTCCATCCACCAACTCACGCCTTACTACATCACCTCAGCACACACATACAAAAAATGGCTGTGTTAATAAAAAACAATTATGAAACAATTTTAATGAAACATTTATGTCCAAAACAACAAATATGTACTTTCAGAAGACAAACAGAAAAATTACTCTTCATGAAATTCTTGAAAATTAGCTTATACATTATTTAGAATAAATGACAGAACTATGTATAAAAAATAATGCAATTATCAACTACCAAACAATTACTAACTCTACGATACAATCGTGTAATAGCTAACAGTTATACAGAACAGTTTGTATCTTCAAAATTTTTGCCTCCTAGATTTTTTCTGGGCGAAATCATCAATAACATCATCATATGAAATCTCCCTGCCAACGTCCTGGTTGATGCTTATGATGCCAAGGCCACTGAGGCGATCCTGCCCCATTGATGATCTGAGGTAGTTCTTGATTAGCTTCATCTTAGAGAAGCTCCTCTCGGCTGACGCTACTGTCACAGGTAGAGTGCAGGCAATTCTTAGTGCAACCCAGAGATTGGGGTATAGTTCCTCCAGTTGCTTCTGATGAATGAAGGAGAGAAGCTCCAATGCAGTCATGTTGTGTGAAGGTAAAGTCGGCAAGTTCTTAATTTCGAGGGCCAGTTCTCTTCCATCAATGTCAGAGTCAGCTCCAGAGCTCAGTATCTTAGAGAGCTTTTCACACTTGCAGGACAAGTCTTCCTTGTTCATTGTGGTGAAGTTTAGGAGAACCCCAAATATGTCCACATCATCTAATGTTTTGAATCTCTCATTTATTGACCCGATGGCACAATCCACCACCACATTGAAAAATTTGACTTCCAGCCTCTTTAAGGCTTCTGTAAATGGTTCGTCAGGAGCTTCGTAAGCAAAGTGCTTTTTTGTGGATCTGAGCCTCTTCTCCTTCAGCACAGCCTCCACATTCATTTCCTCACATATGTCCCTAGCTACGACTTGTGCTGCAACAAAACCTGTGTTTCTGTAGCTGGTGAGTGAGTTTTGTTTTTGTGAGGAGGTTGACTGCCACATCAAACTGCATTGTAGGAGACTGCAGAAGTTTGCTCACATGGTTAACTGCATGAAGAATGTCATACCATACTACTGTGCAAATCTGAAAGCGATAAGACCCTACCTCCTCTGCAAGTGCTTGTGCTTCAGTCCTGGCTATGGCATCTGTGGCATTGTTTCTGACTTCCAACAGGGCCTCTCTGATGTTGTGGCTCTGGTATCGCACAGCCTCAATGCTCTTAAGCCGGCTCTCCCACCTGGTTTCACTCCAAGACTTGAGTGTTATGTTCACGTGCTTCTTTAGGATTGTCCATCTCTGTGTAGCTGCTGCAAAAAGGTTGTACAATTTTTGTACGTTGCCAAAGAAGCTGATGGCATCTGTGGAAGCTTTAGCTGCATCAGCCACTACAAGATTCAGAGTGTGAGCCCCACATGGAACATAGAGTGCACGACAGTTCTTCTCTAATAACCTTGCCTGAACACCTTTGTTCTTGCCCTTCATGTTCGCTCCGTTGTCATATGACTGTCCTCTGCAGTCATCAAAGTGAATATTCAGTTCATCTAGTCTCTTCAGAATCAGAACTGATAAACCCAGGCCTGTACTTTCTGAAGCCTCAAGAAAGCCCAAGAAGTATTCTTTTATTTCTGGTACTTCACCCATTTTAACAGTTCTGATAATAATCGACATCTGTTCTTGGTGGCTTATGTCTGGAGTGTAGTCTAAAATGAGTGAGTAATATTTAGCTTGTTTTATTTCTGCAACAATGGCATCCAAGATCTTCCCACTAATGGACCCAATGAGCTCATTTTGAATGATGTTTCCTAGGTAACTTGAATGACTATATTGGCCACTTTCGACTCTGCTGATGTGTTGTTTCATCACTGGATCAAATTTGGCAAGCAGCTCAACCTCCTTCAAGAAGTTGCCATTGTCTCGATTGTACAATGTAGAGGAAGACCCCTGAAAGCAAGGTTTCTCTCTGCCAGTGATTGGATTATACTTACAAGACGTGTGAGAACATCTCGCCAGCGTCTTCGCTCTACCTCCATTAATGACATTTCAGTTTGGTCAATGGTCCTCCCAGTTTTTAGCCGCAGTTCCAGATCCTTCCATGTTGCCATGTTATCTGCATGTTCTGAACTATTTTCATGGCCTTTCAGAAGCGAACCAACGTTTATCCAGTCTGAAAGTCCATCCGTAATTAGTTTGTACGACTTCCTTGAAAACAACTTGCAGCAGAAGCAATAAAGAGCATCATTCCTTCTAGAGTACATCAGCCAGCTTCGCTTTATTTTTTCCCCATTAATTAATGTTCTGTACATGTAATGGTGATGAACGCTTCTACCGTCCTCTCTTTTAGGGAATGTGAAATCTGGACTGATTTGAAATGGTCCTCGAGACACCAGATCTATCTTCAAGGCATCTGACAGGACAACTGGCCAGTCATACCGCTCAAGCGGTGGAGCAGATCTTGGTTCTTGTTGCTCAGTAGAAATGCCTGTGCGTGGTGTTTGAAGCTGAACAGAAGATGGGCCACTTGTTGGTTCATCAGGCTCTACTTCTGCTGGTGTTTGAGGTTGCATAGAGGATGTTCCTGCTGTTGGCTCATGATGTTCATCAGGCTTTGCTGAGGATGGCTTTTCCAAATATTTCAGTAGTGCTCCTGAGAAGAACATAACATTACATATTCTGTTAATTTGTGCTAAAATACTCTTTCTTATCTTGTTTCATAATAATTGATCTGTGTGAACAGAATTTGAGGTGATGTGATCCATTAAATTTCACATTTCGAAATATTATAAATATTACAGAGACTAGCTTACTCTACACGATTTCTGAGCACTTGCCTAGCTTGATGGTCTACCTAACCTAGTTGCCTGAACTGTAATCATAAGAATATACAAGTGGCACATCTCACCTGTGCTACTGGGAAGCTTCTCCTCCTCTATTTTCTTCTTTTTCCGTTTTTCAGCTCCTGATGGATAATGTCGTTTCATTTTCCAAGATGCACGAAGTCACATCTAGTTAACCACAACTAATCTGCTAAATAATAATCTACAGATCTACAGAAGCTAAGGCTAACAAAGACCCTAAGATCCACTCTAAGGTTAGCCCGAGAGAAAGGAAAGAGTAGTGGGTTAAGAGAAGAGAAGAGAAGGAGGGGTTAAGTAAGTAGCAACACCTATCACTCGTGGGTTAACATTCATTCAGAAAAAGAGAAAAAAGACTCACCATCATCATCCGCCGGCCACTCCCGACAAGTCAGAAAAATAGTCGGAGAGAAGAGGAGAGGGGTGAAAGATGAAAAGAAGTAAAATAAGAACGCTTACAAACCATGCAAACACAGTCTTAATTCACTGTCATACCATGCAAACTACAAACATGCAAGAAAAGTGTTACAGACATGCAAAGTAAGGAGAGGTTAAGAGAGAAAAAAAAAAAAAGTAGGTAAAGTTAAACAAAAAGTGGGTTAGTTTACACTACGAGCTACATCTACGTTCGTGTTAGTCTTTTTTTTTTTTTTTTTTTTTTTTGCTGGCATCACACGCTGGCATGTCACAAGCTGGCATTTATCGTCAACAGACTCATCCCCGAGCACCACCACCAGAGCTCCTGTTGTTAACTTTGTTTTTTTATTTTAAACAACGTTAATATTTTTAAAATGTCTGTCAAGACGGTTCTTAAACACATTAACGCTGGTAGAATGAACGACTGACGCGGGAAGATTATTCCATTTATCAATTACTTTAAACGTAAAGAAGTTTTTAGCGATATTAGTAATGAAACGTCTGCCACGCAACTTAAATTTGTTATTGCGAGTATTACTATTATCGAAAGTTAACAATTTGTCAAAATTTACGTTATCGATGTTATTAACGATTTTGAAAACTTCAATAAGCTCCCCCCTTAATCTCCTAGTTTCGAGTGAATACAGGTCTAACTGTTTAATCCTATCTTCATAAGGCTTGTTGCGCAATGACGGAATTAGTTTCGTGGCACGACGTTGAACCCTTTCTAACCTATCAATATCTTCACGCAAGTACGGGCACCAAAACTGAACTGCATACTCTAAATGAGGCCTGACTAGGGACTTGTAAAGGGGCAATATAATATCCTTCGATTTAAATTCGAAATTACGCGCTATGAAGCCTAACATCCTATTAGCTTTTGCGCAAGACTCCAGGCACTGGTACCTAACCTTTAAATCCTTAGATACGCGTACGCCTAAATCTACTTCCTCGTCAACGCTCGCTAACTCTCTATCATCCATCGTGTACGTGTAATTATTGTTACCAGAACCTATATGCAAAACTTTACATTTGTCTACGTTAAATTGCATCTGCCATTTACATCGTCTTGGAGCCTATTACTATCATCGTCGTTAACAACCTTACCGCCTACTTTAGTATTGTCCGCGAATTTTGACACGTTACTAGTCAATCCTACATCTATGTCGTTAATGTAAATTACGAATAGCAATGGGCCTAACACTGAACCCTGTGGGACACCGCTACCTACATCTGACCACCCCGATTCACTACCATTAACTACGACCCTCTGTCTCCTAGCACGAAGCCATTCTTCTATCCAGTTAGCTACCTGATCGCGTATACCGTGCGCTTTGACCTTCGCAATTAGTCTCCTATGCGGAACTGTATCGAACGCCTTTTTAAAATCTAAATAAATAACGTCAGCTGCTCTATGCCTATCGTATTCGCGCACTATTTCGTTATAAAATTCTAACAAATTAGTTAAACAAGACCTATGGCGTCGAAACCCATGCTGACTACTATTAATCAAATCTCTACTTTCTAAGTGATCGATGATACGATCCCTAACTACGGATTCCAAAAGTTTACCGACAATTGACGTTAAGCTAATGGGCCTATAATTGCTAGCTACTGCGCGGTCGCCTTTTTTAAAAATAGGCGTGACGTTAGCTAATTTGAAGTCTTCAGGAATAATCCCCGTTTCGAGTGACTGATTAAAAATCTTCGTTAAGGGGCCTACGATAACGTCTTTCAAATCTTTCAAATGTCTGGGATAAAAAGCGTCAGGGCCTGGAGCCTTGCTAACTTTTAGCCTATCGATATAATGCGCAATCTCAGCCTCGTAAACAGTTATTTCATCCAAAATAGTCTCGCTACTAAATGGAACGATATCGTCCACGTCGGGGACATTATTTACGTCTTCTACGGTAAAAACTGTCGCAAAAAAGTTATTGAAAACACCCGCCATCGCCTGAGCGTCAGAGGCCAAAGCGCCATTAACATCCACTAGAGGGCCTATGTTATCTTTTACCGGCTAACGATTATTAACGTATTCAAAAAACGTTTTTGGATTATGTTTACTATCCGCAGCTATAAGTATCTCTAAATTACGCTTGGCATTCCTAACTGATCTTTTAACCTGACGTCTAAGGTCGATATATCTATTAAAGTTAGCTGCCGCGCCATTGCGATTATTAAGTCTATACGCTCTATTACGCTCGTTTATGAACTCGCCTATTTCCCCAGTCCACCACTTCGGCCTACCATGATTTCTAGCGCGCTTCGGCCTACGAGGAATAAACTCCCTTTCACTATTCCTAAAACTTTCTTTAAACGCCACCCAACGCAAATTTGTGTCATTACCCATAAATAAGTTATCTCAGTCCACTACTCCCATCCTATCCGCAAAACTATCAAAATTAGCCCTACGAAAATCAGGGACTTCTATTACGTTACTATCCTGAGTGTTTTTTATCGCTAACTTAAACCTAAGAATTTGATGATCACTACATCCTAATCTCTCGCCTACTTCTAAACCTTCGACTATATTCTCGCCGTTCGTCATCACCAAATCTAAAATATTATCACAGCGCGTTGGTTCGTAACTATCTGTCGTAAAAAGTTATCGTCCAGAAACTCAACCAATCTCAAACCCTCCTCATTACCAGTAAAATTCTCGTATTTAACATTAGGGCAGTTAAAGTCTCCGACAATTATACTATTCCGATTGTCAATAAAGTTACCAAGAAGTGAGTAAAATGTAGTATCTGTATCGAGGGGTTGAACAGGAGTTCTATAAACAACAACAAAATTAAAACTAATACTACGCGCCCTAACTTCAACACATATCGCATTAATTGCTGCCGGAAAATCTAACTTAACCTCGATAGCCTTAAGGGAATTACGAATGTACAGCAAAACGCCTCCACCAAACCTATGTAACCTATCATTAGTAGAGATTTTAAAACCCGGTATATCAAGTTCCCCCAACAAGTCCCGAGTCACGGTATTTAATCAAGTTTCAGTGATAGCAAGTATATCATAGTTGCCGGAATAAATTATCGCCTTAAATTCATTTAATTTATTTCTAATACTTCGCGTGTTACAATAAAAGACGTTTAAGTTATTTTTTACCACGGGCCCGCGTTTTAAACTGTTTATCACGTCAGGCCCGCGTTCCCCGGACCCACAACGTTTAAAGAAGGCTTCGACCTATACAGCTTTCGCACATTTTCGTCTATTAACCAACCTAGCCTAGCATTACCTATTTCATTAAAATGCACCCCCATCTTTTATAAAAAGGCTAGGATCACTGAATTCGGACCACAGCTTTACGAATGGTACATTTTCCTCAGCACAAATCTCTTCTAATTTATTATTCAAAAATATTGTTTTTGACGTAATCCTAAGACCCAACCCGTGCCTAGGGGTAATACGTAGAACTAAAGACCTATCTGACCTCGCTTTCAGGGACCTAGTTAACCCCCTATATCTCTCCAAAAGGTCGGGCACTCTTGTATCGGGCCTATACGAGTCGTTGCCTCCTACCATCGTCACCAACATTGAGTGACGGGAGGCAACGTCAATCCTATCCACTTCGTCTCTAACTCTGTCAACCCTGGCACCTGGGAGACAGACCCTCCTCCTCTTGGTTGGATGCCGTTCAACGAACTCTTTGTCCATGTGGCGCACTAAAGAGTCACCAATTAAAATAGTTTCCCCCTCATTCACGTCCTTTTCCAAATGGGCGAAAGGGTTCGAAACCTCGATAGGGGGGAAGATTCCTATCACCTAACGTACCCGGCCTAGCTCCACCCTTAACCTCTCTATATCCCTCGCTATGTACTACTCTTGGACCAACCTTAACTCCGTTCTCAACTCTATCAAACCTTCCCGATAAGCTACCTAACTAGAAACTAGGTTACGCACCTCACCCTTCAAATTACTAACGTCTTCAACGTTAGTATTGGTTCGGCTTCCGTCAACCGTAGCCCTATCCCTGCCCTCATCAAGCGTTGCAAGTCTTTCCGCTACCTCACCTACACTGCGTTTTGTTAACTATTTCCTCCATTAACTCGCAAAAGTAACAAACTGATCTCTCGGTAATCGCCATCGGACCGCCGTTATAATCTTTAAATTCCGAATACCACCGGTTTACCCTATACCTAACACACGACGCTTTCTGCGACGGCATCGCGCGGTTAAAAATTAGTTTAAACCGTCACAAGTTTAAGTTAAATTAAGCGGGCACGCTATGGAAACTTCTAAATCGCCAAAAACCACTAATATTCAATTACTTAACTATAACAACGTGAATATAAACGCAAGTATATAAAATTCAAAACTTTCCAAAAGTAAAATTTTTCAGCAATATACAAAAGTAGATGCAAAATCAGAGAGCTCAGGAAATGCGTCCGTTTAGTACAGTCTGGCTGACGAATGATAATAATGATGATGATAATAATCTATACTATAATAAGAGAGCTGTCCGTCTGTCTGTCCGTCCGTCCGTCCGTCACACTTTCAGAAATTGTGAGAAAAAATTGTGAGAAAAAAATTCAGAAATTGTATTACGGGCGGCCATGTGAAGCTCAAAATTTTCATGACTGTGTTCTTTTCGGTAGTTTAGCCTGTCTGTTTGTCTGTTTGTGAAATTTATCCCGGGCAGTAATGGGGGAAGGGTGGGGGTAATGTGGGATGGGTGGGGTAATGGGGAGGGGTGGGGGTAATGGGGGAGGGGGTTAGCCCCCAAGTTGCATGAATGGGAGAGGAGGTTTTGGGAGATACCAGATTCAAAAATGTTGAAAAAAATGTGAAGCTCAAAATTTTAATGGGTGGGGTTTTTTCTGTAGTTTAGCCTGTCTAACCGTCAGCGAAGCGACGGGAACTGTACTAGTAATAATAATAATAGAAAGTCGATATCAGCCAATATCAGCCAATCGATATCAGCCAATATTCTGAATAGTTTTTTATTTTGAGTACTGAGTTTCTTAATAATTCTAGATAAGAATTTACAGTATGCTAAGAATACTGTCTTCATTTTTTCTTCTGCTGACGCGTTTCGTTCATATACTTTGAACATCTTCAGAGCTTTATACATAATTTTAAAGTAAAATAGGTTATATATATATTTTTTTTATTGTAAATTTGATACAATTTCACATTAATTTAAGAATATTAGAAAGTTCACTAAATTTTACATTAATTTTCGGTTTTTTCATTTCAATGTAAAGGGCTTCGGCAATTTTTAGTTTTTGTACGTTATGTGATGAGTATAAGATTTCAAAGTTTTGTGAGATATTTTTAAAATTTAATATTTTATGATCTACTCTGTAATGTTCGTTAATTTTACTTAGACGATATTTATGTTGGTATGCTCTCTCTTTAATGTGGTGTGTGGTGTAACCAATATAAGTCGAAGTACAGTCAACTACAGGACATGTAAATTGGTACACCAAATGATGTTGCTTATCAGGGTTTTTGTTACGTGTCGAAAAATGGCTTGATAACTTTTTGTTTTGATAGTGTATGTTAACATTGATGGTTTTTTCTTTATCCATTGGTTTTATGTGCCTCTTTAATATATTGGTTAGACATTTTTGGAAAATTAATAGAAATTTTCATTTGGAAATTAAATGTAAATCCTTTATAATAATAATAATGATGATAATAATAATAATAATTGTTATAATTGTAACGTTAATCAAATACATTCAAATAATCAGACCATTTAGGTTTTAATCAACAAAATTATCTGAAAATAGTGAGAAAAGAATTAATAAACTTGAAAACATAACGAAAATAATCCTAGGTTTTAAAGTGTTACAAAATCTCTTAATAATTAGTAAATTAGTGAATAATGTTTTACAATACTAGAAAAATTAAGCATTTAGGAAAGTATAAGCATATAGTAAGAATAAAGTTAAATAATATAGAAATAAGATCTCACAATAGTTATTTACACATAACGACCAAAACGTCTCGTTTGTCTCCGTTTTATCACATTTGTCTCATACAAAATCTTTAATTAATACGACAATAATAATAATAATAATAAAGATAATAATAATAATAATAATAACAATAATATTAATAATAACTTCAGCTATATTCCTATTCTTGCCACTGAGCTATGACCTAGGATCCTGTCTAGGGGCCCCCTAGTAGCAGCGGGGCCCTAAGCGGCCGCTTAGTCTGCTTATGCCAGGAAAAGGCCCTGGTTACAAGGAAAACTGAAAAAAACAGTGGGCGAAACCAGCGGAGCCCAAAACAGCTCCGCAGACAGATCTGTTTGCTTTCCATTGTGAGTCTTCGGAAACCCTACGTTAAGAATCTGAGGTTTTCGATTTCCATTTCTGTAGCTTTACGCAAAAACCTATACGTAGCTTAAGGCGAACTCCAGACGTAATCTTGGAGCGAAAAATTTGTTGTAACTATGGTTTTCCTTTCTGTACGAAACTGAAAATGGGCATACAGAAAAAAACAACGTTCATCCAAAATACCCATTTATAATAATTTCATCTGAGTAGAGAATATTTATTTTATTTATTTACTTATTTTTTAAGTGGTAAACAACTCTAAATAAATCAATTTCCAATAATGACATCTCCAAATTCTTCGAAACACTTAAGATGGATGAAATGATTTGAAGGGAGATAAATCATTTTAAAATACTGGTCAGAGATGTGATGTCAGCTTCATAATGAAGATACATAGGAATGAAAAATTAAAACATTAAAACATATGTGTTTATACTAGCAGTGTATGCATGATCCGTACATAAAAAGGTGTAATTTATAATATGAAGCATAATTCTTAAGTTCGTAAAAATTCTCTTTTACCAAAACATAACCTTTCAAATATCACATTAAAGAAGATAGTGTATAACGACACAGTGTAAAATTCAGATATATTGTTTAAAGTTATAACTTTAACACCACACACAGTTTTGTCAAGAAATTCATCAGTCATACGTTAGAAAAGAAATTTTTACTCAATTATTGCATTATGGTATAAACATATACAGTAATTTTTTCTCTATATCAATGCAATGCCCAGCAGAAGTAAAATGAGTACATAAAACTATATTTGCCTTTTGAGTACTCATTGTATCCATTGCAGATACATTTGTAAAATAATAATATTTAAAATAATACTATACTACGAGGGTAGAAATTAGGCGTCTGGCCAAAGAGTTATAAATTTTTAAATGATTGATTCAAATTTTTAAAAAATACAAGATGTTCTAAAACTACCTAGTAAACTTTTGTGTTTTAAAATTACCTACTAAACTTTTATATGAACGCAATATCTTAAAAATTACGCGATATTTAACAATTTTATTCCAAATACAGCAACAATAACAAAAGCAACAATAATTGTTTATTTTAGCTGTTCAAAATGTCTTCCTTCAACTTCAACACATTGTTCACAACGCCCGACTACTGATCGGCAGACATATAAAAGTTTACAAGGCAATTTTAGAATACCCTATATATATATATATATATATGTTTTTTATCTATTTTGTTATTAAAGTATGTAATTATTGTTTTCACTTGGTTTCTTGCCAAAACTTGCTGACTCATATCCCTGAGCGGAGAATGACCACCATGTGAAACGAACTGCATACCTCTACATCTACATGTATCCGCAATATATATATATATAGAGGCATGTTCTAAATAAAAGTGAACTGAATATTGAGCGCCATACATATGGTCATAGCGCATGTTTCGAAACACTCATAAATAGCAAACCACATTCTTACGAGAAGGAAAACTAAATAATCTCTAATGTAAAAAACATTTACAAGTATTTGATGCATAATCGTTACGATGGCAAAGAAAGAGAAATGGCGTCTCATGTTTTTTAGGTTTATGTCAGTAGTAGATCAAGGATTTTCGAGATGGGTGGGGACTTTTACATATGTAATATTGCGCCAAAATAATGTTTAATTATATGTAAATATAATTACATACACTGGAATTAAAAATACATATGTTAACCCTTTAAGCACCAGCAGGCAAATTTTTAGCGTTTACTGAAATGTAGTTAAAGACCAGGTTTCTGGTAGTAAATATTGGAACTAATTTGATTGGCGTTATCTAATCCATCCGTTGAAAGTATTACCTGAATCAGTCATTTAGAGAGAGGAAGATCGTGAATGTGAATACTACGCAAAGGGTTTACAAGCACATTAACCTTGTGTCCACAAATGCTTACAACCATTAATAAACGAATATGTAAAGCGGGAAGCATAATTTAATTGAGTATACGAAGGGAAATATTATTTTTATACACAGTTTCTAAAAATAAAATTAAAAGGTAAGTGGCCGGCTACAGTATTTACAAGGGTGGTGTTGATATTTTTATAATTTAAAAAAGGGGCGCCGCACCCACCGCACCCCTCCGTAAATTCCCTAGTGGTTTATGTACCAACTCAAATTGAAGTGAGAATTATGAAAAGGCTAAAGTTAGGTGTATTGAAAACTTAAGTGAGCTTGGTTACAAAATGAATTGTCACCGAATGTACTGTAGTAGGCTAAGTAAGCGAGTGAGAGTTTATACACAATAACACAATCACCAAGTATATAGTAGGCGCAGAGAGCTTCATATATCGACTGAATAAAGCTCCGATAAAACGCTGTATTAAATTTTTCAATTACAAATACAATAAGCACCGCACTGAATATACTCGAGATAGCCTATCGTAGGCAGAGTGAGATTGTTTGTAAATTAGCTTGTAAGGCACGAGTGTCTGTACGGTATTATCAGACCGCAGTAATCTAAGTCAAGTAAGCCTAGGCCAAATATAGACAAAGTAGGGGACGAGAGCCTAAGGTAGAGATGTTCTCCGAAAGATGACTGAAGATGGACTAATTTGAAACTTCAATACTAAAAGTTTAGAGGAACAAAGAACTATTAAAACTGTTACAATTCTCAAGATGTTTTCAAACAGTAGTAGTAAAACTTCAGAGTCAGGTTCAAGGAAAAAAACCTTCGACAGCGTCTAACAGCTGGTGTACATCTTGTACAGTAAACAAAACCTCAAGTTTCGAAAGCAAAAACAAAGGCGTTCTTGTGATGTTCCAACGCAGGTGCAAGAAAACCTCCTTCAGAAAGTATCTTCCTGCTGGCCGTGCTAAATTCTGACGTCAGTAAGTGCACGAAGATAATCCCCAGATGTTCCATGGCAATTAAGGAGTTTGTACGAGCATTCAAAACTATCCCAAGGTTGACCTTTTGTGATGGCCTTCAATACGAGTTTGAGAAAAGCATTAAAATATAGTCCTGAGGAGGAAATGTTTATGTATGTTCCTATAGGCAATCCTTCCTACTTTATAGTAGCCGTATAATTAATGTAAATAGATAATTAAAACATTATTAGCTTTTAGGATTATTAATTGAATTGTTGCATGTTTGAGGAGTCACCAAAAATGAATATCAGTCAGGAAAGGAAGAGAGTTTTCTTCCTTTAATTAACAAAAGAAATAAACGCACGTAATGAATAACGTTCCAATGTTTGAATTTTTGTGCAGTGAATAAGAGTGGATTGCTAAAATTAACAGTAATAGCAAAAGGACAAATATACAATGGTTAATTACATGATTTACGAAAGTTAATATTACACGATTGAATGAATTTCGACTCATTGAAGTTAGGGGATTATTATAGGCCAAGCGAGGGTCGAATGGCATGGTTCAAATACCAACGCTGAATGAGGGCTGGAAGCAGTTCGCACATCGTGTACTATGCCGTGATATCCTCATTTCTGAAAAGGTGAGCTACAGCTCCGAGCCGCTGGCTCTGGTCGAAAACAATAAATGACTTGTTTGAGGCGGGAAAAAGGCACTCGAAGGAAACAAGGAGTTCTTGTGAAGGAGGAGAGCAAATTAATGCCTGAAGGTCCCGCTGCAGCTATATATATATATATATATATATATATACACACACACACACACACACACAGTGTGTATATATATATGTATATATACACAGGGTGGGACAAAATTCTTTAAGAATTTTATACATACAAATAATTTGTTAATAAATAAATTCCAATGATATCACTGCAGTGTATGCGATACTTTTCAAAGCAACTATACAAGGCCAGGGCTAGAACATAGGCTACAACAGAAAGGCCCTAGGCCCTAGCCCCACTCACGCATTGTCAGTAACGATGGAATACAGCAATGAAGAAAAAGTGTATCTTGTATCGTGGGCTATTTCTTATACTAATTGTGAAGAAAGTTTGCGTTTATTTCAACAAAAATATAATAAACCACCACCAAATGCAACCATTGTTCGATACTGGAAGCTCAAACTTTTAGAAACAGGGAGCCTGGTAAAAGATCGTCCATGAAGCGGAACGTCAGTAACGGCGACAGGAAACATCAACAAAGAAAATGTCCTCGTCAGTTTTCAAATCGGTCCAACAACTTCAACGAGAAAAGTCGTACAGGAATTGGGTATTTCCAAATTTTCAGTAGCAGCAATATTGAAATCACATGGGTACCACGATTACAAACCCACTTACTCTCAGCTCATACACGATTATGATTCTGATAGACGGTTGCAGTTTGCTAAAACAATAATACAAAAGTTCAACAGTGATCCAGATTTGCTTCGAAAGATCAAATTTCCAGATGAATGTGTTTTCGGTTTAACAAGTAAAGGAAACAAACACAACGTTCACTACTGGGCGAAAAAAAATCACAAAATATGATCGGTAAACCCGTTAAAATGTCTACACTAACAGTTTAGGTGTGCAATGGTTATTGAAGATTCGTTTCCTTTGACATATCGAGGGATATGATGGATGGAAAACGCTACTGCCAGGTATTGAGAAACAAAGTTTTGCCACAGTTTACTAATGGCATTGGCAGGAATTGGCTTTATCAACATGATGGAGCGCCGCCATATTACTCTGCAGCTGCCCGTGAGAATCTGGATATGAACCTTGAAGGAAGATGGCTTGGGCGGCGAAGTGCCATCAAGTGGCCAGCCAGATCAGCTGATTTAACCCCATGTGATTTCTGACTTTGAGTTTATTTGTGTTACAAATTCTACACTCCTGGTTTCATCTATCCAAATGTGAATGCCCTTCGCTGTAAAATAGCTGAACAACTGAAAAGGATCCCACTCGATGTGTTCAGAAGAACACTGAAGAGTTTCACAGAGAGAATTCACAAATTGGGGATGCTATAAAAGGATAAGATCCAAATTCTTATAGACTTTTTGTTTGAATTGTTTCGTCATTTGAATACATATCTGTATAATGTTAACTAAATAGTTGTATGTATAAAATCCTTAAACACTTTCTCCCACCATATATATATATATATATATATATATATATATATATATACACGTATATATATAAGGTAAGTGCAATGTATAAGCACAGAAAACAATGTGAAAGAATATACAGAAGTTCAGAACTTTGTTCTGCCATCTTCCTGTCCCATGATCGAGGGGGAAACGTGACTGCTCACAATATTTCTCTGCAGAGGCAATGGTTTGAATCACATCAATTTAAAATCAAATTAAATTATACCTCTATTTGTTATGTACTGTATTTACTGTCAAAACTTAAGTTATTTTTAATATATTGTTCTCGAATAACATGTGAAAATTAACTATAAATTAATGAATTTACTTCTGAAAATTAATTATAAATAAAAATTAATTTAATTTAATTGACAGTTTCTGAACTTAAATGATATTTCCTCCACCAGAATGCAATACACATTCAAATAGTTTGAATTGCTATCAGTCGACGAGTTTTAAAGCTGAAAACTAAGAAGAATTACTGATTTCAATTGATAGCGCTTTTAATCTGTATTTTCCAAGAAATTATTTGTATACTGATGAATAATTCACAGTTTGAAATTTGCACTTTCAGACGCGTTAAAATGCTGCATATTAAGGAACTAAAAGGTAGTTAATATATATATATATATATATATATATATATATATATATATATATATATATATATATAAAATTATATTAAGTCATAGTCTTGAAGTTTGTTTTATAATTGACCAAAGTCTTAAAAGTGACCCTAAAGATTGCCATTACGTTTCGAGACTTTTATTCACGTAACAAAAGGAAGTCATCTGAAGTATTATACGATACTATTATTTTCTTTATTCCTTTTAAGCCCCCTTGATGTCGCTTCTCTGCCAATAGAACGAATTGTCGTCTGTGTTTCGGAGGACTTTCCGCCATCCATTTTGAAGCCATTCAACCGGGCCCGGAGGTAAAGCTTCCTCATGGCTCCTAGTTTACGACCTTTGTTTAGGGTCATTAAGCCGCCAAAGTCAAAAAGTTCGGAATGAATGGGCTCACATATGTCACAAAATTATTCTATTTGTTCGTGCATATAATAAGAGAACGCATATAACATTTAATTTGATTTTAGAATCGCTATTTCTCTTAGCCTTTTATGACAAAAATATTAATAAATCGATTACTGTTCGTTTAATTTTGCTCCAGACGTCTGAGGAATGGCTTTTGCTTTTAAGACGCTTAAATTTTCGTTTTTCCTCGACAGAGTACTATTGGCCGTCGTTCAAAACTCATCAATGCACAAATGACTTCAACTTACGAAAGGATCTTCTTCGCAACGCCTTCGCTCAAATTCAGGACGGCAAATTCGGTCGAATGGCCTAATCCAGATACTTTTAGTTAAGAAACATCCCATTCGAAGCCAAATTAGACGCGGTCGCCCTGACTCATTTTCGTCAAAGAGTCTCTCAAACTTTTTATTTGCTTTAATACAAGAAAAATTGGCCGAAGTAAATAGTAAAAAGAGACTCGAGAGAGGTATTAAAACTTTAGTAAAATTATAATCAAAGTATATGCTTAGACTGGATGGAAAGAAACTTCCAAAATAATTTTCTCAATTCATTAAAGTGTTGTTTGCACTTCATACAAATATATACCTTATAAGCAGAGTAAATATTACATAACTAATTCAATTTTCAGAATGTTCTTGTAAATTATATAAAAATGTATTAACCTGAACTAGTCGCGTTAGAGAAAATAACATAAGTAGTCGCGTGGGGTCATTATGACCCCATAGTTTATTTTTTTAGTTATTAACTATTAATAAAGTTCAACTCCACACTAACACAAAGGATGATTAAAGAGACATATATTGTTAATATTAAATTGAAAATTAACAAAAACCATATCTTTTCTTATACATTTTTGCAATAAAAATCATAATTTATAACATCACATTGACAAACACAAAATAAGGAATCAGAAGGAAATTGAGTGGTTTCTAATTTATTAGAATTCATTTCACAAACTTTTAGTTTCTAAACGAGTTTACGTTTCCTTGCAATCATTGCACATGATAATCACGTGTTCCTTGCAAATAAAAGCATTAAACTTTGAGCACTTTGTTGAAAGTTTGTTGTCCTCACTCCTTGGCCATAATTTGCACCTTCCTCTTGATGGACTTGTTGCAGATGTTGGACGTAATATGTCTCCAGGAATATCCTGATGAAGTCGAATGCGTTTTCGCAGATCTTTGGAGATATATTGACTCTGGGCTCGAGATATTTGATGAGGCTTCACCAATTTACTTGCCAGTTTTTTCAAAAACATTCGTCTAGTTACTGTTTCGGTATCTATTACATTTTGCTTGTAAACAAAAAGTGCATTGATTGATGCAACATTTAAAAAATGAAAGAAAATAGCAGTGGCCATCGTCGAGTTCTGCCTACGTTGTAGGTAGAACATAGCTGATCGCAAGTATCAGCGCTTCCTTTTGTTGTATTGTACATGGTAACAATTTCGGGCTTTCGAAGCTCTCCTGTTTCATCATCAATTTTAGCATCATGGTGAATGCTCGATATCAGTATTACCGATTTTCCCTTAGTTGGAACATACGAAACAATGGTCAATTTTCAGTAAAGCCAAACAGGCTGCTCCTAACTTCCCTACTTCTGTTGGGAAGGAACTGCTTTGGAATTTCCCTTTTATTTTTGCGCAAAGTCCCAACCAGTGTGAGATTATATTCTGCAAAAAGTGTCCAAGCTAATGGGATACTTGTGTACCAATTGTCAGTCATCACGTTACGACCAGTTCCTTTTATGGGGAAAACTAGTCGCTGAGCAATCTCTTGAGGCTTGTTTCCTTTGGCATATGGTCCTTGTACTTGAGTTCCAGCATATATTTCAAAGGTTAGCAAATAATATGTTCTTGCATCTACCAGGGCAAAAACTTTCATTCGATATTTGTGGGGCTTATTTGGAAGATATTGTCGAAACGGATATCTCCCTCTAAATGGAGTAAGCTGTTCATATATAGTAACATATTCGCAGGACTATACATCTTTTGAAAATTCTCTGATAAAAAATCAATGAATTTTCTAACAGCAGCTAGCTTGTCATTTTCTTTTCGAACTTCTCGGGTAGTAACATCATCTAAATGCAAACACCTCAATAAAAAAAGAAACCTCTTTGAAGTCATCGTGAGAGGAAACATATTAGTTCCTGTGCCATCATTTGCCCATAGATCTTCAAAATTTAGACGAGCAGATCTCAGCACACCTGACATGATGAGAAATCCTAAGAAAGCTCGCATTTCTTCTTTACTCACAATCTTTGCGTCACGATCTCTTTCAAAGCTGTGTTGCACTCTTTCAATGTAAATATTGGTATTTTCTACAAGCAACTGCAGAATATGTTCATCAAAAAACAATAAGAAAGCATCGAGTGGAGACTTTGCATTTTTGCCTCTCCTTTCACACTGGAAGGTGAGTTATTATATTGTGACTCCTTGTTCTTACATTCGTTGTTGGAATGACTTTTTTCCACTTTGTGGTGTTGTCCTTACCAATGAAGTAATTGGCTTCATTCCCCAAACAGGCTTCATTTTCATCTTCTTCACTGCAGCTAACCTATTGTTTCGAATTGGAGTCGTGTTGACTGCATTCTTCATGGCTCTCTTCCCCATCTTCATCACCCTCAACTTCAGTTTCGTCTTCATCGAGTAGCCTGCAATAAATATGCATAAATTGAATTAGATATATGTACTGTGTGTGTGTATATATATATATATATATATATATATATATATATATATATATATATATATACACTGTATATATATATATATATATATATATATATATATATATATATATACTGTATGTATATATATATATATATATATATTATATATATATATATACATACAGAGTATATATATATATATATTATGTATATATATATATATACTGTATATATATATATATATATATATATATATATATATATATACAGGGTGGGCGGAAAGTAGCTCCCTATTTTGGATTGGTAAAAAAATACGTATATTATCCATTTATTTCAGAAGAAATAATATGAAAAGGTAGGCATACATGGTAGGTTTTCTCTAAAATTCAATGTGGGCTCCAACTCTTTCCACCAGCTTCTGGAGCCGCCCAGGAATGGCGTCCACTGACTTTAGCAGGAACTCCGGCGGGATGGAGGACATGACTTCCCGAATTCGGTCCTCCAGTTCTTCCAATGTCCTCGGTTTGGTGCGGTAGACTTCTTCCTTTACCCACCCCCAAAGAAAGAAGTCGCACGGTGTCAAGTCGGGGCTCCTGGCTGGCCATTGATGTGGACCACGACGACCCATCCAACGCCCAGGGAAGTGGGCATCCAGCCACTCACGGACAACAAGAGCGAAGTGCGGTGGGGCGCCATCTTGCATAAATATCAGATCGTCGATGTTCTCCCATGTGCTGACAACCGGCCAGACCTCGTTTCGCAACATAGCAAGGTACCGCTCAGCATTCATGGTGTTGCGCAGAAGGGCTGGATGCCCACTTCCCTGGGCGTTGGATGGGTCGTCGTGGTCCACATCAATCGCCAGCCAGGAGCCCCGACTTGACACCGTGCGACTTCTTTCTTTGGGGATGGGTAAAGGAAGAAGTCTACCGCACCAAACCGAGGACATTGGAAGAACTGGAGGACCGAATTCGGGAAGTCATGTCCTCCATCCCGCCGGAGTTCCTGCTAAAGTCAGTGGACGCCATTCCTGGACGGCTCCAGAAGCTGGTGGAAAGAGTTGGAGCCCACATTGAATTTTAGAGAAAACCTACCATGTATGCCTACCTTTTCATATTATTTCTTCTGAAATAAATGGATAATATACGTATTTTTTTACCAATCCAAAATAGGGAGCTACTTTCCGCCCACCCTGTATATATATATATATATATACGCACTGTATATATATATATATATATATATATATATATATATATATACATATATATACTGTGTGTGTATATATATATATAGGCTGACCATACGTACCGTTTTGAACGGGACAGTACCGTTTGTTTTATATTTCCTGGCCGTCCCGTCGTTTTAAAAAAAATGTCAATTTTGTCCCGGTTTATGTACTTACATTTTCATGAATACAGAATATTACATAACCCCGTCCCTTTTTTGCCATCCCAATGTCCCGTTTTTGTCTCAAGGAAATATGGCCAGCCTATATATATATATATATATATATATATATATATATATATATATATATATATATATATATATATACTGTATATATATATATATATATATATATATATATATATATATATATATATATATATATATATATATATATATATATACTGTAGATATATATATTATATATATATATATATATATATATATTATATATATATATATATATATATCCCCGCAAGGGGGTTTTAAGCTCGTGCTCTTGAGTGCTCTTTGTGCTCGTTTGTACGTGCTTGTTCCTGGAGGTTTCACGTGCGCCCTCCCGGCCCTAGCACCCAAGGATGATGGGGCTCGACCCTGCAGTCCTTGTCATCCTTGGTCTTTTTCCACTTCGAGTGTCCCCTCCACCCTTTCTTTTTCCTCTGTCTTTCCTCTCACTTTTTCTTTGTTTTTCCGCTGAGATATGCCCTTTAAATAGAGGCGAATCGGTTCTTCCTGAACTAAAAAAAAAAAAAAAAAATATATATATATATATATATACACAGTATATATACAGTGTATATATATATATATATATATATACATACACTGTATATATATATATATATATATATATATATATATATATACACACACCGTGTATATATTATATATATATATAATGTTATAATGTTATAATGTTTCAGACCAACAAAGACCCTAGGATCCACTCATGGCTGGTCTACCTAACTGTGTTCGTAATCGTGTATTGTGTATGTCCTCCGTGGTGGCGGAGGGGACCTACAATTTTACGTGGGTTCCGAACCACAAGAACTTAATAAATTTATGTAAAAACTGCCGGTAAATTGGCAACGACCAATTTTTACGAAACTAAATAATTATCAATTTAAAACTAATTAATTATCGATTTAAAACTAAAGATAAAATCTCTGGATCCAGAGGATCAAGTCGTACTAGACAACTATCCACAAATGTTACACTCTATATCTATTTATAACGGACATGCAAATATATCAGATCCAAAGAATCCAGTCAATTTCATTACGGTATCCATCAAGTCACGGTCCATATCGATTGCGGACCAAGTCAAAATTTACAACCATATACATTACAATATATACACTTACAAGGAAAAGTGTAGGTGTGGCTGTAAAGACTGTACAGTAATGTAGAAATGTGTGTGCACCCATTATGGGTCTCCCATTTAAAGGTGTTTGTGGGGCAAGTGAAGATCATGAGTTTTTCAATACCTCACAGTACTATGGGGGGCACCGCTCGGCAGAGGAATCTCTTTAAATGGGGTGTATAAGGACAGAGATTATCCCCTAACCCAAGACGTTGCCTCCCTATATCCCACAACACTTGTGTTGAGCTGTGGGATCTATCCCCACAAAGCCTTAATTTTACTACCTTAAACTATACCCTTTCGATCAACATGCGCGTCTAATCGATTTTTAAACATGTTTATAGACGTGCTACTAATTACTTCTACCGGCAAACTATTCCAGGTATTTACTATTCTATGCGTAAAAAAGTTTTTCGCAACTGCTGTCTCGAACCTTCTACTTGTCAACTTACACCCGTTATTTCTAGTCCTATTATATTGAGATATTTCGAAAAAGCTATCTCTATCTACGTTATCGAACCCATTCATAACTTTGAAAACCTGGATTAGATCACCCCTTAACCTCCTAGTCTCGAGAGTAGTCAATTTTAACTCCTTAAGCCTATCCTCGTACGACTTTGACCTCAGAGACGGAATCATCTTAGTTGCTCGTCTTTGAACTCTTTCGATTTTGTCTATATCTTTGCGCATATGCGGATTCCAAAATTGGACCGCGTACTCCAAATTGGGTCTAACTAATGATTTATAAAGTGGAACTATAATATCGCGCGATTTGTACTCAAAATTTCGAGCTATAAAACCTAACACTTTGTTCGCCTTATTGACCGCTGCTGTACTTTGTTTCGCTACTTTTAAATCACCAGTGACTATAACTCCTCAATCTTTTTCCTGCTCTACGCTTGTTAAATCTTTCCCTGACATACTATACGCAAAATTACCGTTACGCGAACCTATATGCAAAATTTTGCACTTATCCACGTTAAATCTCATTTGCCATGTGACTGACCAATCAACGATTTTATTCAGATCTTCCTGAATTTTACCTCTATCTTCGTCATTAATCACCCTACCACCCAGCTTCGTGTCATCCGCAAACTTTGAAACTGTACTGACTAGGCCGATATCTAAATCGTTAATATATATAAGAAAAAGCAAGGGGCCCAATACAGAACCCTGAGGAACGCCACTCGCTACATTAGCCCAACACGACTCCGCTCCATCAACGACCACCCTCTGTTTCCTGCCTCGCAACCACACTTCTAGCCAATTTATTACTACACCCCTGATTCCATGAGCCTTAGTTTTTTCAATGAGTCTTTTGTGCGGCACGGTGTCAAACGGTTTTTGAAAATGTAAATACACTACATCAACCGCCCGATGTCTATCGTAAACGTCAACCACGCTTTGGAAATATTTTAAAAGATTAGTTAAGCAAGATTTGTTTCGCCTAAAACCGTGCTGCGTATTTCTAACCAGATTATGCACTTCTAAGTGTTCGACTATACGATCCCTAATTATTGATTCCAGTAGCTTACCTACAACAGACGTTAAACTGATTGGCCTATAATTTCCCGCCGCACCTTTATCGCCTTTCTTAAAGATAGGTGTTACGTTTGCTAACTTGAAATTATCTGGTACGCACCCCTGAGAAATAGACGCATTAAAAATCTTTGTTAGCGGCACAACAATGCTATCTTTTAATTCTTTTAGTTGTATGGGATATATGGAGTCCGGACCCGGTGATTTACGCGTTTTCATTTTATCAATATAGCGCATTACTTCCGCTTCATTAACGACAATATTATCCAAAATATTACCATTATCAAAAGGTATTATGTCTATGACCGTAGGGATATTCGTTACATCTTCTATATTAAAAACTGACGTCAAAAATTCCTTTAGCAAGGTAGCCATTTCCTTGTTTTCAGAGACTAGATCTCCATTTACATTTTTCAATGGACCTAAGACACTTTTTACTGGATTTCCATTATTGACGTATTGAAAGAATCGCTTGGGGTTTTCTTTACCGTCACGAGCTATGGAGATTTCAAATTCGCGCTTGGACTTTTTTATTGTACTTTTCGCTTCACGCCTCAGAGATATGTAGTTGTTTCGTAACAACAAATTGTCTTTATCGCACTTATGTTGCCTATAAGCCCTATTTCTACTCTTTATAATATCTCGTACTCTAGAAGTAAACAACAAGGGCTTGTTGTTTACTTTCGCACGCTTAATTTTGTACAGTAAACATTCCTCATTTATAGTCCTAAATACCGTTACGAACGATTCCCACATTAGTTTTGCGTTGGAGTTCCCCATTACGTTTTCCCAATTGACGTGTGAAAATTTATTTCGAAATTTACTAAAGTCTGCGTGCTGGAAGTTAGGAATTTTAGTCGAGTTAGTTGGTTTCGAGTGACTTACTGAGAGGACAAACTCTACCATATTGTGATCGCTATTGCTCAACGGTTCTATTACTTGAAGATCAGTAATTAGCCTATCATCGGTAGTTATTACTAAATCTAAAATACTGTCCAACCTCGTAGGTTCCCCAACCTTTTGAATAAGAAAGCTATCCTCGAGAAAATTAACTAAACGATTACCTTCCGCGTCTCCCTGCATTGTATCGTAATTCACGTTGGCGCAATTAAAGTCACCCATAACTAAAGCCTGCTCACTACAGATTATTCTCTTTAGTTCACGATATAACGCTTCATCCGTATCAGCTGTTTGATTTGGGGGCCTATATATAACGGCAACAAGAAGTTTGAAATCGTTCAATTTAAATTCTGCTATAGTCGAATCTATCAGTTCTGGAATTGAGTGCTTTACTTCTATAACGTTCGCAATATTATCTTTGATATACAACATAACACCGCCTCCTCGCCTACCTATTCTGTTTTTAACAAAAAGTCTATAACCTTTAATTTGATACTCCCCTACAAAGTCACGTGTTTCAGTGCTAAGCCACGATTCATTTATCGCAATTAAATCATAGTCTTTACAAGCAATTAAAGAAAAAAATTCGTTTATTTTATTTCGTAGGCTACGGGCATTTAAGGATAGAACCTTCAAATTGTTTGTAATTGCGACACCTTCGCGAGCGCGGGGGAAATTTGTGGAATTTACGCTGGGACCGTTCGGGTTACGGCAGCCTGAAAAGAAGAGACAGTATTATGAAATAGCCTTCCTAAACGCGCAGCTCCAACTTCATTAAGATGAAGTCCATCTTCGAGGAACAAGTCCCTCCCGCCGTAGAAACTGTTCCAAAAATTTGCAAAATGCACTCCTTCCTGTTGGCAAAGAGACTTTAGGTTATTGTTAATATAGGTCGCCTTGCTGTAGAAATCGCTTCGTTGGATAATTCGAGGAAGTATACCTGTTAAAACAATCTTATTAGTTTTCTCCTTTAATCGCTCTAATAAGTCCCCGTACCTAGCCAGCAGTTCTTCCGATCTAGAATTTAAAACGTTATTAGTACCGACATCAATAACATACGTTGTGTCCTCGGTGGTACCGTCTGTAAAATGGTCAACACTATTAGTTATATCCTCCACCCTTGCACCAGGGTAGCAGTAACGGCGCCTACGACGAGGGTTTTTCCCACAGAATTCCTCGAGCTGCCCTCGAACAATGGAATCGCCAACGAGTCGTATTTCCGGTTCATCAGCATCTTCGAAACCTAAAACAGAAAACTTATTGCTTGTTATTACTGGTAGACAGGTCTTTGCTTTTCTCAATGGGGCTCCAGTTCGCACTCGAACGAAGGGTTGGGAACTAGGGGAAGAGAGAGGGCTATTTATATTATTAGTAGAAACTGAGGCAGGAGAGGTCGTAACTGGAGTCTCAAGGGATTCTAATTTTGCCGTCAGGAGCATCACGCTTTCTTCAAGTCTCACCCTGGCCTCCCTCTCACGTTCTAACTCGTTCTTCAGCACTTCCATGCTTGAGCACCACCTGCAAACTAACTGATCGTTATTATTAGCCATTGTAAACGCGTAAGCAGCAAATTTCCCTTCACAGCTACTGCAAGTACTTGACGGGGGTGCCATGCTTTTAATTAGTTGAACAACAAAAAAACAAAAAACGAGCGTTTGGAAATTAATAAATTACAACGTATGTCTACCGCGTGCTTAATGTGCCGTCACCTGCGAAAACCCGCAAAATTGTTCTTGAAACGCAGAAACAGGTTCTTGTAACACAATTTTATGCTAAATCAATATATAATTAAGCTACCGACGAAAGAAATGTTATGTCTACCGCGTGCTTAATGTGCCGTCACCTGCGAAAACCCGCAAAATTGTTCTTGAAACGCAGAAACAGGTTCTTGTAACACAATTTTATGCTAAATCAATATATAATTAAGCTACCGACGAAAGAAATGTTAAAGAAAAAGTATTAAATGAAACTTATCTGGTTGCTGTTTACTGATTTAATCCTTTTTTTCCCACGGTAGGTGACCCTTTTGGAGGTCAGGTAGTGTGTGAAGGAAAAATGAACCTTAAGAAACCACGATTCTGATAGATTTGAAAAACAACAAAAGCAAACCAAGGGAATTTCAACCTTATGACTGCACGTTTTCTGATTGATTTGAAAACCAAACAAGGCAAGCCACGTTCAGTAGCCTTGGTTTGATCAAATAATATAGTACTGAATAACGTCAATAAATGAAATATATTCGTTAATGAATGATTAGTAGCACGAAGTAATTTAGTTAAGAATGCACGGAACACTTTTTTTTTAAAACACTTCAACGAAAACCACTAACCAACGAAAACTACTGTATATATATATATATATATATATATATATATATAATATATATACTATATATATATATATATATATATATATATATATATATATATATATACACAGAGTATATATATATATATATTTATATACTGTGTGTTTATATATATATATATCTGTGTATATATATATATATATATATATATATATATATATATATATATATATATATATACTGTGAGTGTGTATATATATATATATATATACTGTGTGTGTATATATATATATATATATATATATATATATATATATACGGTGTATATATATACATATATATATATATATATACATATATACTGTATATATATATATATATATATATATATATACACAGTATATATATGTATGTATATACAGTATATATATATATGTATATATATGTGTATATATATATATATATATAATATAATGTTATAATGTTACAGACCAACAAAGACCCTAGGATCCACTCATGGTTGGTCTACCTAACTGTGTTCTTAATTGTGTATGTCCTCCGTGGTGGCGGAGGGGACCTACAATTTTACGTGGGTTCCGAACCACAAGACATAAGAAATTTATGCAAAAACTGCCTGTACATTGGCAACGACCAATTTTTGCATAACTAAGTAATTATTAATTTAAAACTAATTAATTATCGATTTTAAACCAATTAATTATCGATTTAAAACCAAAGATAGAATCTCAGGATCCAGAGGATCAAGTCACAATAGACTACTATACACAAATATGTTACACTCTATATCTATTTATAACCAACATGCAAATATATCAGATCCAAAGAATCCAGTCAATTTCATTACGGTATCCATCAATACCAGTACCTTGCCAACGAAAAATAAGTCACGATCCATATCGATTGCGGACCAGGTCAAAATTTACATATACATTACAATATATACACTTAGGAGTAAAAGTGTAGGTGTGGCTGTAAAGACTGTACAGTAATGTAGAATGTGTGTGCACCCATTTTTGTCTCCCATTTCAAGGTGTTTGTAGGGCAAGTGAAGATCATGAGTTTTTCAATAACTCACAGTACTATGGGGGGCACCGCTCGGCAGAGGAATCTCTTTAAATGGGGTGTGTAAGGACAGAGAATATCCCCTAACCCAAGATGCTGCCTCCCTATATCCCACAACACTTGTGTTGAGCTGTGGGATCTATCACCACAAAGCCTTACTTTTACTACATTAAGCTATACCCAATCTATCAACATATTAGTCTAATCGATTTTTAAACATGTTTATTTTAGTGCTACTAATTACTTCTACCGGCAAACTATTCCAGCTATTTACTATTCTATGTGTAAAAAAGTTTTTCGCAACTGCTGTCTCGAACCTTCTACTTGTCAACTTACACCCGTTATTTCTAGTCCTATTATATTGAGATATTTCGAAAAAGCTATCTCTATCTACG